>VDFB02325254.1:0-27141 GCA_007258455.2 Sequoia sempervirens | reverse complement strand
GAAACAAGCTTCTCAAGGATGTTGATACCAAATGGATCTCCCTACATGGACAAGCACAACGAGTTCTTTCAAAATATTAATATGAGCATCACAACACAGTAGACAAATCTCCTGACCTCTTACATAAGTTAAGCAATACAGAGACACTCTTGACTTTAGCTAGTCTTCTCCCCATGCTGGATGAGATGAAAAATCTTGTGAAGAAATCCCAAAATAGAACTATGTATATTAATGAATATGCCAATCTATGTAAACATACATGCTTGGCCCTCGATCATCTATATCTAGATCTAACACGATGGCCCAAATTATTTCATGTGGCAGAAAATTACTGATTTGAATAATCTTAATAATTATTTATAGTTTAATGTAAGTGGGCACTTATGTATCTATGTACATGGATATCAGATACCAATATACCATTGTAAGACAATCAGGTGCTCTAGCAAAGAAATAGTTGTTAAGGAGGAAGATTTTAAAGGAATTGTTAAATTTGTTGGTGATAATTTGAAGTAAATTGCAAAATCTCTTTCCTCAAAGATACCTGAAATATTCCCTCGACATGAAATAATTGAAGCCATGGGTATTTTGTATCCTCAATTTTGGGAAAACTAAGAGAACCCAAAATATTTTCATGATCAAGTAAAAATCTTGATCAAACAATTTTCAAAAAGTGTACAACATATGATGAGCAAAAAATAGAAGGAATTTGAAATGAAACTAAGCTTAGAAAATAATCTGGGAGATTTGCAACAACTATGAGGGACCAATATAAATCCATTGGCAAGAAGAAGGTGTTTGAATGGAGATCAATAAAAAAGGTTTGGACAAACTTAGGTCAGAGTGAAATATTGCATGGTTCAATATCAGAATATTTCAAACTTGTTGATTTATGTCAAAAAATTATATTGGGGTTGGTGGAGGATGAGAGATTTTTCAATACATTGGGGTTTTTGAAATCAAAGTTAAGAAACAAACTAGACAAGAATTTTGAAAATTGCTTGAGGTTGAAAGAAACTCTGTATAATGTCTTTAATTTTCCTTTTGAAAGGGCACTGACAATCTAGAGTTCCACATGTGAAAGAAGAAGGACCAGGTTGTCCAACACTCCAATTCAAAATGTTGGTATGGGTGACAGTGGTAGTGGTAGTGGTAGTGGTAGTGGTAGTGGAAATGGCAGTGCAACTAGGACAAATGAAATTGACACAAATCACACAATGAATGTTGAATTTGAGACACAGGCTGAAGAAAATGAAGAGAAGACTTGGAATCAAATTCAAGACAACTCTTTTACTTTATCTGATGATGAACTTCAGTTTGAGGACCCTGACTTCGTTTGGGGAATGGAAGAGAATTAGCATTTTTTTGGTATTTATACTGCACTTCATGGATTAGTTTCCATTGTTCCATACTATAGTTGATGATATTTTATATTGTATTTAATGAAATTGTGAATCATTGCACTTCATGATATTTTATTTTATATTGCACTTCATGCATCATATTCCAAACTATAGTTGATGATATTTTATGTTGTATTCCATGAAATTGTGATATTTTATATTTTATATTGTATTCTATGATATGTGATTATGCATCATTTTTAAAGAACAACACTTATCAAACTACTTATAAATTCCTATTGCATTTCCATTCACACAATCTTTGATAAATAATTGAAAGGAATATTATTAATCCATTCCTTGAACAAAAGCTAACAATTCAACTTCCATAACTTATAAGTTATAAGCTAAAAAAGCTAACAATTCAACATAAATAACTTATAAAGGCATCCACACAACTTAAACAATAAAAGCTTAAACTACCAAATCACTTAAACTATATTGAGAAATCCTTACATGTCCATCACCATAAAATATTTATTCATAGATAAACATTCCACAACAATGAAACTAACCAAAAATCTATCATTCCAATGATAGACAATCCATTGGAAAACTACTTAGCGAAAGCACAATAAATCCACACAGTACATACCATAACTCAAAGATTACACATGCATGAACTTCACCATTGTATTTCTATATTGAAATAATGGAAAAGCAATAAAAATAACAAAGTTTTTTTTTTCTTGATAATGGTTTCTTGAAGACAACCATTTTAAAAATTAAATTAAAAATTCTTTGAAGTATCAAGAGAGCCAAATTAAAGAAAATAACATAAAAAATAAAAACTAAACATTGGTACCACTCTTGGCACCAAATCCTTCACTTTCAATTGTTTCTACCTCATTCTCCTTCAGTAATGCCTCTTGTGCCTTTACTCTTTGCATGTATTCTTGGTACTTGGTGAAAATTACAATAATGTCCTTGCTCCCTGGCATTGCAGTAATTTGTAACCTATTTCTCCATTTACCCAAGTCATTTTCAAACTCAACCAACATCTGAGATCTTTTCTCTTCTCCAAATTTATAATTCTTGAGGTGGATCTACATTCCACTGAGTTTTGAGAAAGACTCCCATGTCACTATAGCAAGATCATCTATTTCTTTATTGAATATCTCTCTAAACTTTAGAGAGATCTCTCTTATATCTAGAATCCTTTCATCAAACTCATTAGTAATTTCCACTCCCGGAATATTACAATCTTCTTTAATTTCCACTAAAATTTCATAATATTAATCAAGTGTGTTATTAATTTCCTTCACCAGATTATCATACATATTCAATTTCCATTCCAATGAATCAGACCAGGAAGGGTCTAGCTCCTTAGGATTATTCACAATTTTCTCACCAATTCATATCTTTGGATCCATAGAGTTCAATTCTTTCATTTCCTAAGACTGCACATAGAGACTAGTTTCATCTTTTATGACCTATTGAAGTTCTGTTACTAACTCCTTCCTCTTGTTAACAAATCGAGTGTAAAAGAGCATAGATTTATTCAGAAAGAAGATAGCCTCTTGAGATATTTTATCGATCCACTGACAAGAAGCTTTGGAATAGATAAAAATTCTTTTTAATTTTCTCTATGGTGAGCACATCGATGCCCCTTGCCTAAGAACTTGAGGCTTCATCAGATGTTAGGAGTGACCATAGAAGAAATAAAGTTACTCAATGCAAGGACTTGAGATTGCAGTTTTATATTTTCTTTCCTTTTGTTTTTTCACTCTTTCAATCAAGGTATTGACTACATAATTGGCATGGTATGCATCACCTTCCAATGTTGGAGGCCTCATATCAACATTTGTGACTTTGTAGTATGCCTCTGTTATGTCATCTTCATTTAAATCCTTGATAGGGTCAACAATTTCTAACATTTGATTTCCAAAAGTAGCATGAGTCACCATCCTTGACATCCTTCTGGCTTTCTTAGGTTTTGAAGAGCTTTGAAGTAACTTTGCAACTATATCCACTCCAACTATCATTGTAGGAATACACTTTCTCTTCTTCTCAATTTTGATTTTTTCAACCATCCTCAAGAGGCTACTACCAGACTAGAATCTTCATTTCCACTAATAGTTTCTTTAGGAGTGCTAGGAGTGAAAGGTTGATTATCAGTTGGAGAATAGGGTAATTCAGATAGAGGAGGAAAGATATTATCTTCAGCGATCTATTGAAAGATAGCTTCAGAATCTGCAGCCACAAGTTTTTCTTGATTGGTCTTCTTCTTAGGGGTAGGGGTATGTGTAGGATCATCATAGAAAAAACAAGCCCTTAAGTGGTAAAAAATTCAGAAAAAATAGAGTTAGGCAACTTGACATAAAAATATGAATAAGTTATCTATATTATTTCAAAAATGTGTAAGAATAGAATTTGTAGAAAATTGAATGTAATTTCTAAACTACTACGTATGTTTAAAAAAATAAAAATTATTTGGTGGAAATTTGAAATTTCAATGCAGTGGTATTTAAATTTTAGGGAAAAAATAAGAAGTAGTTGTCTGTTTGACCACCCTAACCACAATAAAATGATAATATATTTTTATAATATTTTATATATAATTAGAGGACTCATGCCCCGATGTGCTACATATTTTTTTGAATTTTTTTCTCAAGTAAATAATTAATTATGATTTTTTTATTAAAACTTTTTAAAAAATATAAAAACTCGTACATGTCTGACCACCTTAACTTGGTCAAAACTTCATGAAATTCAATTTTTATTTTTTTAATGCTATAGTATGCGAAGAATAGAATGTGATGCATGTTTTGGATTCAAAAAATGTCATACCATTTGAAAGCTATAGATGTTTTTCAATTAGCCTATCAATCAAGACTTTAGTTGTAATTTGAATAGAAAATGAATAATAATTACTAATTAAATTCAAAGTAAAGCATAATATATATCGGTGGAAAACTAAGAATCTCCTTTAAAAACCCTTTTCATTTCATCAATTTTGGGTAAAAAAATACTCACCAGCCACATACCCATCATATTGCCACTTTTTGGCCCATCATGACCCTGCACATACCCGTAGGAGAAAACACATTGTCTTGTTCACAGATGCTCTTCAACTTGACTGTTTCTTCTAGCCTATAACCATCACCTCCTAGGAACTAAGAATTTGTACTAGAGGACCTAACAGAGGGTTTCCTCGATGATACACTTGCACCAAATGTTGGCGTAGACCTCTATTCATTCTTCTGTGGTGACTTAGGCTCCTAAACAGGACCAACAACTTGCTGCCATTTCCCATCCAACCAGTCTTGGGCTCTTTTAAGCACTAGAGAAGCATAGACCCTCATATATAAAATTGCACTTTGGCTCCAATCAACCCTAGGGTGGGATTTATTTGGAAATTTTTCATATGTAGGATCTATGATTATTGAATCCTCAGCTACATTTTTAGGAATGTGAAATGATAGACCAAAAACCTGTATCTATTTTAGCATTAGCCTCATATAATATATTCTCAAAACATTTTTCTCATTGACACAATCTTCCCAAAAATATTTGATAGATGGGTGATGCCGATATAAGCTCCCTCCATATAGATTCTGCTTCAAAAAACCCTTACTATCAAAATTAGCTCTCATAGACAGATTCTGGAGGTTATATTCCTTGAGAATTACTTCAGCTCCCCTAGCCATTTGGTTTGTTTTTCACATAAAAGAAGGGGTCTCCAATGGAAATGCATACCCTTGTTTCCCCATGTTCATATACTTAATATTAACCATGGCCATTTGTCGAAAAACTTCCAGAAATATCAGTAAATCTTTAGGATACTAAGGTAATTTAAATGGGGCTTTCTCAAAACCCCCTATTCTCAGATAGGAAAACTTATCAAACTAGATATAAAAACTCCCAAATTTTGAATCAAGAGAAATTGATTTAGGGGAAAGACACATTTATGGATTTCCATCTAGCTTCCTCATAGCCTCCATTAAAAATGCATCATTAACATGACAAAAATCACCCATTCCAAATTGTTTAGTGAGCTGAGGAAAGCATTTATACATAGGAATATCAGAAGTTGCGGTTCCTTGCAGCTCCAACCTAGGCCAAAAGGACCTCTAACTACCTACAATGTACATTAGGCAAGAACACATACAAAAAGTAGTAGTCTTATGGAAATTAGTTAATTGCCCATTCAAATGGAAGCAAATAACTTCAGCCCAGTCAATGAAAATGTTCTGTCATAGACTATCAAGATAAACTAGCACATCCAATCCTCAAATAACTCAACTTGTGCATTCCCAACAATGCGGTTGAATAAAGCAATAGCATCTACAATTTATCTCTTAAAATGCACTCTTTTGAGTTTACTTGGCAGTTGCGACTTACCTTTCTTTTTTAGACTTCAACAAGGTTTTGGCCATGGTGATCTTACACTAGTTTTTATTCACTTTGAAAATTTCACTTGCCACTACGAAAAACATGTCTTCTATAGGTTCCCTTTCTAGAATCCCTAGTGCACGAGAAACAACTTTAGGAGAAATTTTTACAATTATAGTCCCATCCGCGGCTTTAATTTTCCATGTTTGTGGAGTGTACCTTCTCGCACATGCACTTATTAGGTCCACACTCAACACAGCTTTTGGAAACCCTCCAACGTGAGCTAGCCCACTTTCTAAGAGTTTTATATCTAGCTCAAACTTTTCATCACTCTCGAGGTGCACCCAAAATTCTTCTAACTTAAAAGGTCTAATTGCCATATCCCTTATGTTGACCTAGTGTTCACTTTGCATGAGCGAAAATTCACAGAGAATGAATGTTTTCACTTGAGAAGTAATGGCCTTAGCAAAGAAAAAAAATGTAGGGTAAATGTCCGAGTAAAAAGAATGTTTTCACTTGAGAAGTATTGGCCTTGACAAAGAATGAGAATGCAGGCTAAATGTCTGAGTAAAACTTCACCACCCACTTATGTCGTTAGTTTTGATAGGACATGCTTTAAATTTGGCATTTAATTTCATTCCTTGAAAAGATAGCCTTTAAACCTACATGCTTTTGGAAATTCCTAAAAGGACAACTCAAGTTTAGTCTATACATATCATTTAAGGAGATGTCGGATGATGATGCCTTTGAAAGGAAAGATAAGTCCATAATGTCGCGTGGTTGCTGAAACTTGGAACCTTAGAACCAAAGTTTGAAGTTTTGAAGTTTTTGAAACCTCTGACCCACTGACTAAATCCACACACCATAACTCAAAGATTATGTATGCCTGAACTTAAGTTACTCAAGAAAGTGAACCAAGTTGGGGAATCAAGTAGCTATGAAAATTTAGAACTCTGCGACATGGTTATAAAACTCAGACTAGTGACTAAGCTTGCTTTGCTCCCTTATTTTGAGTCTATCATCTCTCTAGTAGCCAGTTGTAACATTTACATGAATTATTAATGAAATTTGATTAATGATATTTCATTAATCTTCGTTTTCATTATGCATTGATATATGTTTTAGTTTTGGCTCTAGTTTAATGAACCAGTTAAAGTACCTTGATTAAAGCATGAATTCATATAAATTTTTAGTGGACCTGATAAGTAGTCATGGAGATTGAGTATTTATGTGTGAATTGTAATGTAATTTCAATAAGATTATGGATGCCTAGAATTACAATCACCTTATAGTTCATATTTTAATTGTGTTTAAAGTAAAACTTGAACATTTACTCAACAATTCATCACTCAACTCAATGCTTAATAAAAAATTAACAATAGTATTAGTAGCATAGATAACAATGAACATCAACAATCATTTAAAGTGTGTCTAGTAGTTGAAACTACTACCAGACTTTTTCTTCAAATTATAAAATAAATAATATAGATAATTTAACATCAACACATTACTGAAGTCTAAGTTGGAACAAAGACAACTTTGTACAAAATTGAGTTGGAACTTGGAAACTCATATTATCAAAAACAAAAATCAAATCATTGCAACACCTTTTCTAGCAACTTCCACTGTTCAAGTGGTGGAATTGTCATTTGTTCCAACTGATGATGTTTGACATGAAGATTTGTTAACAATTCACATGATTCCAACTGGAACCTGTCTTGGATTCTTTAGTCAATTTTGCATTCAAGGTTAGCAATGGTTTTATGGAATCCAAGTAGTTCACCACATCTAGGTTCTAAGGAAACTGGACCAAATCAATCTTCATTGCATCCTCCATCTTCTTTCTGAAATCATTCTTTCCAATGAATTTCTCATTTGTGTCAAAAGCCTCTGGAAAACTAAGCTCTGTGAAGTTTCTTACCTTTTCATCCACCTTCTTCATCTTGTCTATAGCCAAATGAAAATATTCCTTTGTTTCACGCATTCTCAAATACTTTTCAATGATAGATGAAAATGTCATTGATGTAGCAAGACGATTAGTAATCCCTTTTGATTTCAAAACATTTTCACTAGCTTTGTAGACTATTTTTTCAATTTCATTTGCATATTTCTCTAATGCTAGCACATTTTTGTTGTCCGCTAGATATTTGTTGAGCTTCTTATGATGTTATCTAATACCATCAGTCAATTGAAACATGTCACACAAATGATCAATCCTCTGCATTATTTCATCCTAGATATTTTATTTCATATGGCTCATTGTCTCTCTACAAAATGCAAATAACTTATTTTGACAAGACTCAATTTCATTTTTTGCTTCCATTAGCTCTACCTCCAATATTTCATTTATTTTTCTCTCCTCCATTTTTTGTTCCCATTGTGCATTTCCATTCACAATGCTTAGTCTTAGTTTTTGTGAAGTGGATTTTTCCTCATCATATTTCTTGTTGCTCTCATCTACCCTTTTCTTCAGTACATTCACTATAGTCTCATTATGCTTATCTTTTTTGCTTGTTGATGTAGAGGAAGATTTTTTTATTCTTCTTTCTAATTCTTTGCTCTTGTTATCTATTGCTTTCCTTTGTGCTTTCTCATTTGCTAGGTGTTCCTGTAACTTTTCAATTTGAGTCTGCAACCTTTTTTTTTTTCTCTATCTTGCTTTAGCAATGATGTGTACACCAATTCATTTTTCTACTTTGATACATTAATTTTGTTAGTATTTATGAGTCCAGAAAAATCCAATTGAATATTGTTCACCTGGAATTCAAATTGAGCCATCTCATTTGCTGGTTTGTTTTGAATTATGGGAACAAGAAATGTGTACTCCATGATTTCTTTATTTGTGTCAAATGTGGGTAATACCATGGTTGTTGCAGGCTTGAAATTTTGAGCAGATGCACTCTCCATTAGTTGCTTCTTTTCTTTTTTATTCATGTCTAATTTCTTTTTAAACCCTTCAATGTAATCAAAACCTAGGGATGTAGGAACAATGAAATGATTGAATGGTGAAGGAATAGGAGTACTTTCAATTGCTATTGATGTCACAGCTAGACTAACTGGCAGTGGGGGGAGCCTGGAAATAACTCCTTTGTGGTGGATCCACTAGTAGTGTGACTTGGACCTGTCAAAATCCTTTGCCTCTTTTGTATGCCTTGATCACCTAGTGTTTTTGTGGTATGTTGTATTTTTGTCCTGTTGTATGTAATTTGTTGTTGTAGAACATGTTGACCACTACTAGTACTACTATCCATACCATCGCCACCAAAGGAAATGCCAGCTGCACTAAGCTCTCCACCATGGGAATGCCCTAGTTGTGATTGTGTTTGACCATGAGATTGAGGATGAGGATTTGAAGCTCTATAAAATTGACTTGTATGCCCTAAGTCTAATTTTTCACCTCCAATCCCAAGGCTAGATTCATCAATTGATTTTCTATGCTCTACATCTATTACCATCCAAGGGCCTTGTCTTTGGGATCCCAAAGGACCACCTTCATAACCCATTTTTTAGCTGTGGCTACTCCAGTAGTATATGATTCTTTTGTGGCCTCACTTAAACCAAGTTTGAAATTTACATGGCTTTCTTCTTCCCTATCATCATTAGATTCATGATCACTTTCTTTATCTTCTTGTTCATTTGGATGCTCTATATTCCACAATTTGTTAAACTCACTATCTTCTTCATTATCTCCATACTCTGCAAGAGCTCTTGGATCACCTAGCTCCTTCCTCATAGACCAAAAGGAAATAATTTTTTATTGTGACCATTTTTTTTTTGTAGCTTCCTTCTCTAGAGAATTTGGCATTTATACTCTACTAGATGTTTAGCACTTTTTTGATAAAAATTGTTGTACCTCCTAATTGTCTTTCGATGAAATGCCATAATTTCTGCTAACAATTGTTCAAAAGAAATACCATTCTCAACAACACTTTTCCCCATTGTAATTTTGTCATCATCCCAAGAATCCTTGTTTCTCAAGTTTTCAAGAAAGGGTTTACTTTGATGTTGAATTCTACTTGCAGCATTCTTATTGAGCATAATCATTGATTTAATGGTGTCACATGGATCATACTGCTAGTGACATATAGCATCAAAATAAAATAAAAATTCAAAAGATCATGTGCCACACTAAATGATTTTCTATCGAATGTTCTCCCTCCACATGAAAAAGGTAAAGAAGAAAATAAGGTCTTCTTCCCCTGACTGGTAAAGTGTAGTTCATTAGTACTCTACATCTTCCTTACATATTCCAAAGCAAAAAACTTTCTATCACATGTATTGGAAGCTTTTATAGTTGTACTCCCGATCCATAAAATCTTAGCACAATATATTCTTCCATTAAGTACCAATCAACAAATTGTATATCTTTTCCTAGTCAAATGCAATTTCTACATGACATAGGCAATCTAGGCATTGGAGTATTTGTAATTTCTTGATGTAATGGAGCCAAAAAGTAGTCTAAAAAATGACTATAGTTCCTTTGAGAGTCATGCAACCTTATAATAGTGGTCCATTCATATACTAGAGTCATTTTCTTTAAATTCTCAGGATTACTATTACTATAGGGTTGAATCTGAAGCTTGTTGGTCTAAAACATTCCTTTGAATTTGAATAGAAAAAGATAGCACAAGTAGGTTGTGAACCTAAATGTCTTGGTGGAACCTCCTTTAATTATTAAAAATTGTTTATCCATGGATTCTAAAATGTGCTCAATAAAATTATATTTTACACGTGGAACACCATGTAATGGATATTATACACCATTTCAAGGAGGCATGTACCCACTTCCAAATTGATATCCAATCCGAGGAAAAATGCTAGCATGGAAAAAGTATCCTAAACCCATGGTATAAAAATACCCAAATCATAAGGAAGCTTATGATCACCATTCAATTTGTTTCTATCTTGAACTATTCTATTTAAGAAATATTTTTTCTCTATTTCACCCACTGCTTCATAATCACTAGCAAGCTTTTCTAGGTCAATGTGGACATTTCCAAATTCTTTGGTTGTAAACCTCAACACTTTTCCAAGTTCTTCTACATTAATGGATAAAAATTCTTTTTTGCTATATTTATTAGCAATTGCTCTTTTGTTATCATCATAATTTTGGGCACAGACCATGATAAATTCTAGGCAAGGGAAAACCTCATGTAACATCATGTGCCCTAATCTAGTTACCCACAGTGCACTGATACTATTAATTTGTGTTTTATTTGAGGCCTTATTCTCAGATGAAAATATAATTTCTAAGTTATGCCTACCATAGGTTTCAAGATCATAAATGTCATGGTATTCATCAGTGAAACCTGGGGTTTTAAGCAATTTTGCATAATGTATTATTTTATCCTACATTGCTCTAGTGGTATTGCTCATAGACATGCTTATACAATGTGAAACTATGAATTCCCTATTATTCCTCCTTAATTTTTCTTAATTCTTAAGTCTCTTAACTCTAAACCCAAACTTTAAAGTTTGAAAAAATAAGATTTTAAGAAACGTCAAATGATGAAACATAGCCGTAGGAATTCTTTCACTTACTCGGATTTTGATTCTTGAAAAGATTAATGCTGACAGTTGTGGAAACTGGGTTACTAGAATGGATTTTTCGAAAGTGGAACTATGGAGCCCATAATAGGGTGGTGCACTGCAATGTGCAAACTAAAGACTGAAATCTCCCCGTGTGCTAACCTTCTCACTTAAAAATAAAATCACTTAGCAGTTTAAACTGAAAATGCTTTTTTTTTTTGAACATTAAAGTGAATGAAACTAAAATTTCTACATGTTGCTTTTAGACTACATAGTACACAATTAGTACATGGTTGTTGCTAACAACATTTAAAATTAAAACAAGCCATTTAGTCCTACATTGACAACAAATTCTAAACCGTTGATCTTTGTAAATCTAACAGTTATAGGGTGATTTTGGAGGTTTAAGTTCACAACCCTAATGCTTTGTGCATTTCATTCTGGAATGCAACTACAACCATACATCAGATGTTCATCAAATGTTTGAGTAATTTATGATATAAATAATAAACATGTATTTTAAATTTCTTTTAACCATTAACGCACTCAAATTGACATCGAGGCCCTTATAAAATGAATTACAATGTCACATTAATAGCACAACCATTAATAGCACAACAACACTTAACATTGCAAAGGACTTAATAAAAGGAATTACAATGTCACATTAATAGCACAACCATTTATTTTATTACAACTCAATTACAATGTCACATTATTACATAGTGCAAATACAAATGTAAGCGCAAGCGCCAAGCTTCTGTTGGACTATTGGTGAAAACATAAGTGTAATACATATATGTGTCTAAAAATAAATGGGACTTGCTGGGTCAACCATGCGCTTTGAAAATAAATGCATGGGACTTTCGGGATCAGCCATGGTGTCTGAAATTGAATGCATGGGGAAAGATGGGCCAATCAAACTGGGGAAATGGGAGCTGTGAAGATACAAAATGTACTTCTCCCCTTTGAAAATTAGAGTCATGCAGAAGATGAGGGGTTGTAAAATTGCTCCCATCTTCTACTTGCAACTTCCATGCACTAGGAGAGCACTTATCTCCATCAGAGCTCCTCATCCTAGCTCAAAACTTGTTTGAGAAGTCAGGTGAACTAAATCAACTTCTTTCCAATTCTAGCCATTCTAAACTTGAAGGAAATTGGTCTTTTACTCTATAACTACATAACTATAGGCAGGAAAATTTAGAGTATCCCCAATAATGCCACATCATCTTCTTCCTGGATCCTTATTAACCCTACAAAATTAAAACCCTTATGACAATTCGAACATTTCACTCAATAGTAAATCCTTTAGCCTTCAATGAATGATTTTTATTTTTAGTTGTGCTCACTATCCTAATTTATGGGCCAACAGTGCCACCAATAGTTCCACTACTAGCCTGGTCCCTGTCTACACCTCACATGTGTCACATGTGAGGTTAGGTATAATCACCATTCACAATCGTGATTCACGCAAACCAAAAACCAACTTAAATTTTAATTGATTCGTGTAACTTAAGCATTACATTTATTTAAAGTTTTAATTTGATTGACATCTGGACTCTTACATCCTTGCTAAATGAAAAATGTACCTCAAGCTGACAAGCTGTCAATTTTCAAAATCACTAGTGCCACTCAAATGATATGAAATCATTACAAATCTTGTTTCACTAGCCATTTAGTCCTGCATTGGCAGAAAATTTTAAACTGTTGATCATTGTAAATCTAATGGTTAAAGAGTAATTCTAGAGGTTTAAGTTTGCAATACTAGCACTCTGTACATTTCATTCTAGAATGCAACTACAACCATACATCAAATGTTCATTGAACAGTTAAGTAATTTATGAGTTATGATATAAATAATAATCATATGTTTTAAACTTGTTTTAAACTTTAATGCACTAGGATTGACATCAAGGGCAAGGGGCCAGTAACTTAACATTGCAAAGGACTTAATAAAATGAATAATGATACCGAGAACTAGGGGAGAAGGTCAACGACAAATTAGAAATCAATAACATTTTGGTAAACCCTAACGAAAGTGACAAGCAACAAACTTTAGTGTTTATAATGTTTTTTTGTCAATTTGATGACAACTTTCTTTTTTCATTTGTATTGCTTTATGTTTTACTTTTAAATCTACATGCAATTATTTCATAAATAGATAATACTTAATTTCTTAAAGGAACAAAAAAATGATTTGAATAGATTCATAGACACTCAAATTAGAAAATAACTCTTTACTTTAAATTTATAACAAAGATTAACATAACACAACCATTTATTTTATTACAACTGAATTACAATGTCACATTATTATATATCTTTTTAAAGATGAGTAGCTGTAGAGAAGGAAAGCTCCTATTTTGTATAAATAACATAAGTCACTTTACATAGACACAATTTATTCCAAGTTGTTGAGCATGATAATGGATTACAAATTGATTCCAATTTCCAAGGTTCTATTAGTGCCAATGTAATACAAATGTGACAATAAAAATAAATGCATGATTCCAAATTTCCAAAGCTTTTGCTAGGGAGAACGTAATAAAAATGTGGCATTGAAAATAAATGCAAGGAACTCACTTGGACAACCATGCTGGGGAAATTGGAGCTATGAAGATACAAAATGTGCTTATCCCCTTTGAGAACTAGAGTCATGCAAAAGATGAGGGGTAGTAAAATTTCTCCCATCTTCTACCTATAGCCTCCATGCATCGGGATAACACTTATGTCCATTAGAGCTCCTCATCCTAGTTCAAAACCTGTTTGAGAAGTCAGGTAAACCAAATCAACTTCTTTCCAATTCCACCCATTCTAAACTTGAAGGAAATTGGTCTTTTACTCTGTAATTGCATAACTAAAGGTAGGATAATCTAGAGTATCCCCAATAATACCACAAAATCTTCTCCATGAATGATTATTAACCCAAAAAAATGAAAACCCTTATGATACTATCCACTATCACTAACCTTATTTATGGGCCATCAGTGCCACTACTAGCCTAATTTGAGCAAACCAAAAAAACAACTTATTCTATTCATGTATCTTAAGCCTTGCATGTACAATTAAAATGTTTAATTTGATTGGCATCTAGCTACATGCAAACTATACCTCAATCTAACAAGCTATCAAAATTCCCAGACTCTAGTCACCACTAATAGTGCCACTCAAACAATATGAAATCATTACAAATCATGTTTCATTAAAGCTATGAGTTTTCCAATCAATCACTTCGAATGTTCAAAAGATTGAGAATTTCAATTAAATGAAATATAATACATCAAGGAATTGAAAAGGGAGAAATGGGCCTTGATCTCACCATGTGTCTGCATCTAACAATTCTAGTGTTATTATTGAGGTTTCAATTTGCAAGTCTACTGCTTGAAATATTTACTTCTGGAATGCAACTACAACCGTCCATCAAAAAATCATTGAATTGTGTAAAAAATTCTTAAGTTTTAAGCCTTGGTCCTACACTCTTCCTAAGTGGTCTCTCTTTTAAAACAAACTTTATGCACATGCATATTTTTTCCACTTAAGTTCTTCTATCACTCATTGCCAAAATCCAACCCATCAGGCTCATTACCATGATGATCAACCTTGATCTCACCATGCATTTGCATCTAACAGTTCTAGTGTAATTTTGAAGGTTTCAATTTGCAAATCTAGTGCTTAAGAGATATACTTCTAAAATGCATCTATAGACATCCATGAAAAATTCATCGAACGATCATGGTCCATAATGTCACGTGGTCAATGAAATTGGAACCTTAGAACCAAAGTTTGATGTTTCAAAGTTTTTGAAACCTCTGACCCACTGACTACAATGATGACCAAGAAAGACTTGCAACTAAGGTAAGGAAAAACACCAAAACCTCGATTTTGGTGAATTATGATAGGAAAGGTGGCAAGGACGGTGCATTTATGAAGTGAAGATCATGGGGAGATTGGAGCAAGTGGACATGACTGGAGGATCGATGGGTAATTAAGATCGGTACGTGTGGATTTTGGAAAATTATTACCTCTCGGCCCTCGATTATCGAAGTTAATAAATAGAGTTTGGTGTGGAGAAGAAGGCACACAAAAAGTTTGAAAGAGTGGTGGTGGTGGCAGTGTATTTGTAGTAGTTTTCAAATGGAGGCCAACTTCACTCTTTGTTCAAGGCAGAAATTAAACATGTTTTATGGTGAAGCTTCTGACCAAAGATTAATGGGGATGTTTTTATTCATTGATGGGAGGTTGGTACAAAGTGTGCAAATGATTTTTGGGAAATCCTTCAGAAATTTGAGGCATAGATACATGACTAACATGGATGTATACTCCTTGATTATAGCATGGGGTTTGGACTTGGGGGAATTGACAAGCACAATGAGAGAAGTGATGGATATGATTGTGTATAGAGATTTCTTGGAAGGATTAGAATCAATACTTGAATGGGTAGTTCAAGGTGAAGGTTTGGACATCCAAGAAGGCTTTGAAAATGTGGAATTGGAAGGGGTAGAAGGATGCATCCCTTTTGTGCATTGGCTAGAGGATGAGATTAAAAATTGATGCAGGGAAGAAGAAAGGTTAGGTTGGCAAGCATTGAAGCTATTATAGAGTTGATGAAGGTGGAAGCAATTATAGCACAAGAAAAAGAAGAGGTAGAGCACATGGAAGCATAGGAAAAAGAAAAGGAAAAGTGTATGAAAGAAAAATGATAGAATGTGAGGAAGCAAAAGATGAAAGGAAAAGAAACAAGGAAAGTTGGTTATGAAACAGGTAGCACTAGTTGAATTTGTAGTTTTTGTAGGGTTTTTGCAAAATTAACGCAAGACTAGTACTAAATTTTTAGCTTGTTGGGGGTTGAACCCTATTTACAATTGTATAGTGTGAATAGCAGGTATTAGGAAGGGTAAAAGAATGATTGAAAATCTTGTTGAAATATGTAAGGTAGATACAGATAGTTGTGGAACTAGTTTTAGTTGGGCAGGGTTACTTTTTCTATTATGAAGCATGTTAACATGCGTTTTTGAAAAAAATGTTATAGTTGTAGGTAATTTTTGGATGGTTGATGAAAACAATGAGGCAAATGATGTAATCTTTATTTTCATGCAATAAAAAATCCTATTGCCGACAAAAAAAATAAATCTAATGGTTCTAGTGTTATTCCATAGTTTTCAATTCACAAGTCTACTACTTTAGAGATTTACTTTTGGAATGCAACTACAACTGTCCATCGACAATTCATCAAACGGCCATGGGTATATTGATTTGCACTAACACTTCGCTATTGCATTTTTTTTATTAGTTTCATAATATGTTTAATTCACCAATGTTTTTTTCTTAATCATTTGAAAATAGGTTTAATTCACCAATGAATTTTATTTTTTAGTTTGAAAAAAAAAATTAATCACCAACAAAATTACTTTTTTTGGTTTTAAAACAAGTTTAATTCACCAATCGAAATATTTTATTGGTTTGAAGATAGATTTTAGTCGCCAATGGAAAATTTTTAGTGGTTTTATTAAATTTGCATTTCGCTAGGATTTTCCATAGACTTGTAGCGATTAGGAAAGATTTGCCAATGGAAATTATTTTTTTTCATGAAAATGAAAAAATTCACCACTAGAATTAATATTTTTATCAGAAAGTATGCAAGATTCGCCAGGATTTTACACCTTCCCTGAGAGGGGGCGTGGTTTCTTAAAGTTTTCCCTAATATTGATGTTAGCTCATTCATTCTCAGGATTTGGGTTCGACTCTTCATTTGTATGTGGTGATGAGGGTTTTTTGCACAATCAGTTAAAAAAATAAAATTAAAAGGCATAACATTGATGTCTAATAAGATGAGTGCTAGATCTCTTAGGCGCCACTTTGTCACCTTTATTTTGAACTCTATTAAATATCATGATGTTCAATGATCAAATAGTAAATAGAAATTTTGCATCTTCATATAAAAAAGTGGTAAATGTTTTTAATTTTTACTAACCAAATTTTGTCTTTTAATTGTTAAACTAGATTCTATTTAAGGTTAGCCTTTATTTTGTAATGACAAATCATCCATAACATATCTTTTATATTACTTTTGTCAATAGTAATTGTCTATAGTGTATCCCAAGTATTCAGAAGACAACAATATTACTTGTCACACTCATTAGCAACTATTGGAACAAAAATAATTGTATAAAGATCCATTGTTTTCATCTTTCACAACGATTCTTTTTGTTTTCTAGAACTTGATTAAGAATACATGTGTATCTCTCAAAAATGAAAAAAGGACCACTTACTCTCCTCTAAAATTGTTATATAGATTACAATCCTAATAATGGATCACAAAGTATGATGCAAAAATTCGCAAACAATCAAATCCAAAAACAACAAGAAGAAGCAATATGTATTGTGGAAATCTTATATCCTTAATAGATTACCATATTTAAGGTTGTTCCCTTTTTATTTGTATATTTAATTTGTGTGATTTAATTTGATAAAGTAGTTTTACAAATACATGGCATGCTTAAAGTTTATGGTGTCAAAACATCATATCTTCTTGATCCAAGCTTCAAACTCTTGTTTGCTACTATCTCATACAATCTCCTAATTCTATTGAAATGAATGTCTTTTCTAACATCCTCAATATTTTCAGACATGTTGGAATAGATGAAAATTCCATTAATATAACTAGAAGATATGTAATCATCTAGATCTTATCGAACACACATGTAACACAAAAGATTACTAGATTTTCATAAATCTTTTCTAATTCTTTAGATCATTCAAAAATATAAGAGAAGAGAAAATAGGGATTCATAATTTCTTGTAAAAGAAAACTCTAATCTTTCAATCAAGAATTCTAGTATTTAAGAACTATCAAAACATGAGCTATAATATCATGTTAGAAATATGGAAGTAGATGGATAACCCAAAAAAATTGAAGAGAGATTTAAACCATAATTGTAATCCATAAACAAAAATAAGATAATGAATCTACATCAAGGGCTCACAAGAGAAGCTATTGAGTTCATTGAAGAAGAAGAAAAAAATATACTATAAATGACTTTATAGTTTCCAAATCCAACGAGGATGAGGATAACACATAGAAACAAAAAACAAGGGATTATTTATTGAAGTTTGAAATTCTATGAGGATAAAAAAAAGAATCCCATGAAAGAAGGAGTACATGCAACTTGAGTGAATTTAATAAACATGTGCAATATCATAGTTAAAATAGGCATAACAATAGAATTGTCTATAGTGTATCCCAAGTATTCACAAGACAACAATATTACTTGTCACACTCATTAGCAACTATTGGAACAAAAATAATTGTATAAAGATCCATTGTTTTCATCTTTCACAATGATTCTTTTTGTTTTCTAGAACTTGATTAAGAATACATGTGTATCTCTCAAAAATGAAAAAAGGACCACTTACTCTCCTCTAAAATTGTTATATAGATTACAATCCTAATAATGGATCACAAAAGTATGATGCAAAAATTCACACACAATCAAATCCAAAAACAATAAGAAGAAGCAATATGTATTGTGGAAATCTTATATCCTTAATAGATTACCATATTTAAGGTTGTTCCCTTTTTATTTGTATATTTAATTTGTGTGATTTAATTTGATAAAGTAGTTTTACAAATACATGGCATGCTTAAAGTTTATGGTGTCAAAACATCATATCTTCTTGATCCAAGCTTCAAACTCTTGTTTGCTACTATCTCATACAATCTCCTAATTCTATTGAAATGAATGTCTTTTCTAACATCCTCAATATTTTCAGACATGTTGGAATAGATGAAAATTCCATTAATATAACTAGAAGATATGTAATCATCTAGATCTTATCGAACACACATGTAACACAAAAGATTACTAGATTTTCATAAATCTTTTCTAATTCTTTAGATCATTCAAAAATATAAGAGAAGAGAAAATAGGGATTCATTATTTTTTTGTAAAAGAAAACTCTAATCTTTCAATCAAGAATTCTAGTATTTAAGAACTATCAAAACATGACCTATAATATCATGTTAGAAATATGGAAGTAGATGGATAACCCAAAAAAATTGAAGAGAGATTTAAACCATAAATTGTAATCCATAAACAAAAATAAGATAATGAATCTACATCTAGGGCTCACAAGAGAAGCTATTGAGTTCATTGAAGAAGAAGAAAAAAATATACTATAAATGACTTTATAGTTTCCAAATCCAACGAGGATGAGGATAACACATAGAAACAAAAAACAAGGGATTATTTATTCAAGTTTGAAATTCTATGAGGATAAAAAAAAGAATCTCATGAAAGAAGGAGAACATGCAACTTGAGTGAATTTAATAAACATGTGCAATATCATAGTTAAAATAGGCATAACCAAAGTAATAAAAATTGCACACTAACAAATTAAAACAAAAGAAAACTTTGTCTCCAAGTACAAACTCTCTAAGAGTTTACATTACTTATCCACATAACTTTTAATTCCATCAATGACTTCTTTCAATATATGCTTGATTAGCTTAACTTTTCTTTTAATGACACTAATAAAATAAAACACAAATAATAAATTATTTATATACTATCAAAAACTACCAAAATAATATATATATAGTATTTTAAAAATGATATATTAAATTAAAAAAATGTTGATTGATTGTAATAAGAATTAATATAACTAGCACTTGCATCTAAAGGAGGTTGAAGGAATGAGACGATAGAATACTATATTTATGTTAATATGCTAGAGTGTATGTGTTTGTGCATGGGCGTGTATGGGTGTCATATGCTGTAAATTTTAGTTGTATGTGGTTAGATTAAACAATTAATAGTATGTGCTAAATAATGGAATGAAATAAACTTAGATAAATCTAGATTTTTTTCATACAAATTTAAAACATAAAGCAATGCAACTTAAGAAAGAAAGTTGCCATCAAATTGACAAGAAACATTGCAAATGGAAATAGAATGTTTCCATCTAGTTAGAAAATCAATGTTTATCTGGATTTTACATGATAAGTGAGATTTTGGATGTTCTTACCATTAGATGGCAATTGGTTTACTATTAAACGACACCTAAAACTTGTTTTCCAATGACTCAATAGTAGTTTGCAGATGTGAAACTTGTTAAGACTCAAATCTCACAATATATGTAACCTATGACTAATTAAATATATTAATACTACTTTTTTAGATATTAAAATCAACCAATAAAAAATCATTTTATATAAGATCCCCTTAGATTTTTTTTTAAAAAAACTTCTTTTAAAATATTCATAATCTCATTTATAAACACAAATTTTTTAATTAAAACTCAGTTACATTACCATTATAGTAATCATCATCGTCACCACCACCACCATTATATCCTTCATCGTATTCTAAACAGACAGAGATATCATCATAATCATAAACATCACTTTTATGCTCCTCTTCAAGATTAATCTCATTCTCATCCTCAACACGCCCAAAGTGGAGCAGATCTTCCTCTGAACATTCGCTTTCGTGAAGGCATAATTGAGCAAATAAGCTTTGAAATATGTGGAGGGTTTTCCTTTCTTTGCCTGCCTTCACTCCCATTAAAAACGCCTTCTCTATATTACTAGATAATGGAATCCAGGAGTCACTTTCTAACAACCTTTCTTCATTAATCACACACATATAGATCCGATCTGCACCATCCCTAAAGAAATCTATGCGTCTTAGGGGAAGATACTTGGCAAGAATCATCCTGGTCTCATTTGAAATGTCGGCCCCTATCACATGAGAATCCTGAAGCACAGAGCAAAAGATGAATGTACTGAGCGAATGATGGGTCTTATGAAACGAATGGATCATCTCATTTACTATTTTCTTGCAATCCATTATATTGTTTCCCTTCCAGTCTATTTCACAGAAACCATCCACCATAGACAATGTGTCGCCAATTTTATCTGAGTTAAAATATGACATGGGCGATCTCCTCCTGTGGCCAAATGCAAATTCATCTTTTTCATCTTCATTTGCGATAAAATCTGACATGGCCGATCTCCCCACTAGAGTTGTAAACTCCGACGGCAATCTCTGAAATCACAGTACTCTCTCTAAATTATTTTCAATGGTATATATGGAAAATCGAGAACAGAACAATTAGAAATACATTATTCAGATGCAACTGTTCCAAAAATTTAGAAAATCGCAACAGAAGGACCAAATTAAAAGGAAAAATAATGTCTACGTTCAATACCTGCAACCTTTCAACGCAACTTATTATAGGACTATCTGAAATAATCATCTCCTTCAGTCCTTTCAATTCTTCAATACCCCTTATTTTCTGCAGCTTCGGACATCTAGCAATGGTAATGGACTCCAGGTGTATTAAAAATTCCATGCCTTCTATACTCTGTAGCCTTCGAAGACCTCCAATGTAGACTTTCTTCAACTTCTTCAATTCTTTAAAACAAATTACACCCTCCAGCTGTGTACATTCCTGAATCCAAATTCTCTCTAATCCCTTCAATTGTTCAATAGCTTTTACATTCTTCAGCTCCGGACAATGCGCAATCCAGATCCACTTCAATCCCTTCAATCTTTCAATAGCTGATATATCCTGCAGCTTCCCACAACGGCTAATATAGATCCTCTTGAGACAACCACCACTCCCAAAATTTGGCAACTCTCTGATAGTCCGGCATAATTTTATACGGAATATTTCAAGTTGTAGCAGATCATCGCACACTACTTTTCGTAACTCTCCACATTCCAACAGCACCAGA
The DNA here is from genome assembly GCA_007258455.2 of Sequoia sempervirens. Taxonomy (NCBI): domain Eukaryota; kingdom Viridiplantae; phylum Streptophyta; class Pinopsida; order Cupressales; family Cupressaceae; genus Sequoia; species Sequoia sempervirens. The sequence goes on along the minus strand of VDFB02325254.1, from coordinate 5,136 downwards.
CATTCCAGTGTGGTTACCCTTGTTAAATCCAGTTCAATTAGATCTGGCATGGAATAAAGCTTAAGAAATTTAAGGGTGGGACAGAACTGTCCACTAATTGAGACCACTGTTGTTTTTAATGCGTGACACAGAGTTATGGCTTCAAGGCTTCCCATACGAAACCGATCATTAGTTGTCTCTCCCCTGTTTCTTAAAGAGAACTCCCCTTCTACCTTAAAGCAATTCAACCATAAAGTTTGCAGATTGGTGAGTTCTCTTACAGATTCTAGCAAGCAATTCCATTCAATATTCAATATTCAATAAATCGAGAACAGAACAATTAGAAATACATTATTCAGATGCAACTGTTCCAAAAATTTAAAAAATCGCAACAGAAGGACCAAATTAAAACGAAAAATAATGTCTACGTTCAGTACCTGCAACCTTTCAACGCAACTTATTATAGGACTATCTGAAATAATCATCTCCTTCAGTCCTTTCAATTCTTCAATACCCCTTATTTTCTGCAGCTTCGGACATTTAGCAATGATAATGCACTCCAGGTGTATTAAAAATTCCATGCCTTCTATACTCTGTAGCCTTCGAAGACCTCCAATGTAGACTTTCTTCAACTCCTTCAATTCTTTAAAACAAATTACACCCTCCAGCTGTCTACATTCCTGAATCCAAACTCTATTTAATCCCTTCAATTGCTCAATAACTTTTACATTCTTCAGCTCTGGACAATGCGCAATCCAGATACACTTCAATCCCTTCAATTTTTCAATAGCTGATATATCCTGCAGCTTCCGACAACGGTTAATATAGATCCTCTTGAGACAACCAACACACCCAAAATTTGGCAACTCTCTGATAGTCCGGCATAATTTTATATGGAACATTTCAAGTTGTAGCAGATCATTGCACACTATTTTTCGCAACTCTCCACAGTCCAGCAGCACCAGACATTCCAGTGTGGTTACCCTTGTTAATTCCACTTCAATTAGATCTGCCATGGAATAAAGCTTAAGAAATTTAAGGGTAGGACAGAACTGTCCACTAATTGAGACCACTGTTGTTTCTAATGCGTGACACAGAGTTATGGCTTCAAGGCTTCCCATTCGAAACCGATCATTAGTTGTCTCTCCCCTGTTTCTTAAAGAGAACTCCCCTTCTACTTTAAAGCATTTCAACCATAAAGTTTGCAGATTGGTGAGTTCTCTTACGGATTCTAGCAAGCAATTCCATTCAATATTCGATTGCATGATCTCATAGCCAAACTCTAAGCGCAAACTTTCCAGATGTTTGAACATTCCAAACGAACTCACAAGTTTGTTTAAATCACTCAATAACATATTTTTAAGATTGGAGTCTGAAATATCCATATTCGAAAAGTCGCCAAATAGCTCTTTCAACTTGAGTAGAACCTGGAATTTACAATCAATTTGTTCAAACTGCTTGATTTTTTCAATAATAAAAATCTTACAAGAACGAACTAATTGAATGTTGATGTTACCAAAATTTAATTTTTGATCAAGAAAAAACATATACCTGGCCATCCCTTTGCCACAATCTCGCAGGTGATACTCCCTGAAGACTTAAGGTGTGCAAATTTTGTAGAGGAATCCATTCTGGAATATATGGATAATATCCACAATAAAATTTAAGTTTAAGCCATTGCAAATCGGTTGATGTCTTTGAACTCCCCAGAAAATATGTCATATAAAAACCACTTTCAGGGTCGTGAATAAGACTGGAACATCTGAAACTTTTTCCTTCGGACCCAGCCAAGGTGTCTTGGAATCCCTTGATTTCGCTCGTTCGGATCTAAATTCAAATTTCTTTGTAGTTAGAAAATGTTCAATCTAAGTTACGCATAAATGTTACAGAAAATAAACCATTTCCAACTAGGACATGAACTTCAGGCCGTAGGAAAAACATACAAGATCTTCAAAACGCCACAGCCGACGAGCATGGCTCATTTCATTATCTGCCATTTCTCTCCCCAAGTCGCGGAGGTGGTCATGCATTTTCAAAACAAATGTTGACTCATAATAGCAGATCGTAGAGGGAAGATACCCATTACTGTGGTCATGCACCCGATCAAAATAAGTTTGCACTTCAACGAGGCACTTGTCTTTGAGAGTCTGAAGTGCATGTTCGGCTCTCCACCCTGAAGCCTTCCATATACTTATGGCACTGCTTACATCTTTATCTATGAAAAAACATGCTATGTCCATAAATATCTGTTTTTGATCCTCTTCCAGAGCATCATAGCTTATTTTAAGCGTATCTTTTATGTCTCTGTGTAGACTTGCCTTAACAACACCTAATTGTAACTTCCTACTGCCCCAACCTTTCTGATGACCCTAAATGGTCCATAGAAGCGAGGTTTGAGCTTCTCAGCTCCACTCTTCTTGAGAGTAGACTGTCTATAAAGTTGTAAACGGAGATAGACCATATCCCCAACCTCAAAGAGCGGCTCAATCGCTTACGGTAGGCATACCAAATACGCTGATTTTGTGCAATCTTCAAATTATCCTTCAAGGATCTCATTATGTCCTGACTATGCTGCAACAAATCCTTGGCTAATGGTGCTTTGCTGTCACCAAACACCAAATCTGCAAAGCTGGGTGCTTCATACCCATAAAGTGCCAAGAAAGGAGACATTTTGATTGACATATGGAAGGTAGAATTGTAACAGTACTCGCCTATATGCAGCCACTTAGCCCAAGCTTTCTGCTGTTCTGACACATAGTTTCTCAAGTAGCCTTCTAGCCACTTGTTCACCACTTCTGTTTGCCCGTCAGTTTGGGGGTGATAACTCGTGCTTGGGGTGAGCACAGTACCACTCATTCTAAAAATTTCCTGCCAAAAGGTACTTAGGAACTTACTGTCCCTATCACTTACAATATTCTTAGGCAAACCATGAAGTCTAAACACTTCTCGAAAAAACAAATCTGCAACTTGGGCTGCAGAAAAAGTGCTGGTAATGGCAAAGAAATGAGCAAACTTGGTGAGTCTGTCAACTACCACATAAATGCAATCCTTCCCTTGGGCCTTGGGCAACCCAGTGATGAAATCCATTGAAATGCTTTCCCATTTTTGATTGGGAATTGGAAGTGGTTGCAGCAAACCGGCTGGTAAGGTGTGCTCATTTTTATTTGCTTGGCAAACAGGACATTCCTGAATGTAACGTTGAACCTCCTTCTTCAAACCTTTCCAAGAAAACCTTTCTCGGATCTGCCTATAGGTCTTGAAAAACCCTTGGTGACCAGCAACTGGAATGTCATGAAAATTCAAGAGAATCTTCTTCTTGGGCTTAGAATCGGCTACCAGAAAGATTCTACCCTTATACTGAATCAAACCCTCAACCACTTGGTACTTTTCATCATGGAAAGTACCTTCCAGAATGCTGGTTGCAAACTGATTTTTTGCATAATCAGCCAGCAACATGTCTCTCCAGTCTGCAGTAAGCTCACACAATGAGCTAAGATGAGGCCTTCTGGATAGAGCATCGGCCACTACATTATTTTTTCCTTTGACGTATTCAATGTCAAAGTCGTAAGCTTGAAGCTTACTTACCCATTTCTGTTGCCTCTCATTTAAATCCTTCTGGTGCATAAAATGCTTGAGGCTATTGTGGTCTGTTTTAACCACGAACTTATTCCCCACCAAGTACTGTCGGAACTTGGCTAATGCATGCATAATGGCAAGCATTTCTTTGTCATAAATTGAATATGACCTTTCCACACCCCTTAATTTCCGGCTTTCAAACACAATAGGGTGTTTGTCTTGCATCAGGACAGCACCAACTCCTTCACCCGATGCATCACACTGCAGCTCGAATGGCTTAGAGAAATCAGGGATAGCCAAAACTGGGCACGAGCTCATGATCTTCTTAAATTTTTCAAACACAACTTGAGCCTTTTCTGACCAAACAAAGGCTCCCTTTTTGGTGAGATCAGTAAGAGGAGCCGCATTCTGAGAATACCCCTTAACAAACCTCCGATAGAAACCACAAAGGCCCAAAAAACCTTTCAACTGAGTCAAACTTTCAGGTGGTGGCCAATCAACCACGGCTTTGATCTTCTCCGGATCCACCTTTACTCCCTCAGCACTGATTATGTGGCCAAGGTATAATAACTCCACCATTCCAAATTCACATTTGGAAGCCTTTGCGAACAAACTCTCAGATTCCATGATACTAAGCACTTCCTCCAAGTGCTTGAGGTGATCTTCCCAAGTCTTGCTGTAGATCAGAATGTCGTCAAAAAATATCAGCACAAACCGCCTTAACTGATTCTGAAACACACGGTTCATGCAAGACTGAAAGGTGGCCGGTGCATTAGTCAAACCAAATGGCATGACTAAGAATTCGAAGTGGCCATAGTGACATCTGAAAGCTGTCTTTTCCACATCTGATCCCCTCATCCTTATCTGATGGTAACCGGATCTTAGATCAATCTTTGAGAAGAACTTAGCCCCATGTAGCTCATCAATGAGCTCATCTATTCTGGGAATGGGGTATCTATTCTTGATAGTGCTTTGGTTCAAAGCACGATAGTCCACGCACATGCGCATGGTACCATCCTTCTTTACAAGAACCACTGCAGAAGCAAAGGGGCTCTTGCTTGGGCGTATGAAACCCATCTCCAAAAGTTCTCGGATATTCTTCTCAATCCCATCCTTTTGCCTCTTCGGATACCGGTAAGGAGTTGTGATCACCGGTTTAGCTCCTTCCTTGAGCTCTATTATGTGTTCTGAACCTCGATCAGGGGGGGGTCCAGGAGGTAAATCAGCAAACACTTTACTCTTTTTGGTGAGTAAAGATTGGATATCAGGAGGATGCTCTACTTTAGTTTCAGCTGGACTTGCTGGAAGAATCATGCACTCAGCAGCCCATTCCACTTGATCATGACGTATCAACTTCGCCATCCTCTTGAATGATACAATCCGAGGACCACCATTTGACATACCTCTCAACACCACCTTCTTCCCATCGGATTGAAACTTCAACTCCATAGTTTGCAGATTTAGAGAGATCTCTCCAAGAGATCGCAGCCATTGAATGCCAAGGACAGCATCCGTATCTCCAATATTGACCACGTAGAAGTCATCCTTGACTTCGTAATTGCCCAATTACATTGACATGTT
>VDFB02325253.1:24959-39337 GCA_007258455.2 Sequoia sempervirens | reverse complement strand
CATCATGCCTCTAAGCCTAGTGTCATGAACCTATACCGCTGGTCGACCCCTTCTCTGTAGGTTCATCCTACCCAAATGGATCATTCTGACCAGAAGTATATCTGGATCATGATAGATGACTATTGCCAAACTGGCATCATACCTTGGCCAAGGATTTTAATGTTACCGACACTCATGTGCCGATGTCTCTGACACTTTTGTACCGACATCTCTAGCACTCCTGTGTCGTCAGCACTCTCACTCTTGCTCGACATGATAATTCAAGTTTTAATCTTACCATATCCGGTTAAGTTATCATTCTTCTCTTAGTTCAAGATTAAGACTTTAACCTTAAGGTTTAACATTACTAGAACTCGGTTGGGATTCACTTCTTGTTTAAGGATTATGTTGTTATCTTTTAAGAAGGAGAGGATTACATCTCATAACTTATCTCATTGGAGTGATAATAATAATCTTTTGTTCTCAATTTTAGGAGGGATTAAGGAGTCTTATATGATAGTATGGATTCCATGTTTTGTATTACAAGTCTTGAATTCAAATCTTTCCTCTAATCAAGGTTCAACAACTAATATCAGGCATATTAAGAGAATCTTGACTCAAGGTCAATTCACTTCTTAAAAGACCGTTTGAATTCCTTAGCATGAGATGAGGTTTTCCCTTCAAGAAGGTTTCAACAGATTAACAAAGCAATGGCTTAGTTTCGCGTTAAATATCTACTTTCACGAATGTTGCTAAATTCGGTGTGCTCAACATTTTAACTTCATATTTTTGGTTCCAAGTTCAAATTACTATGACAGGTTTGGATATCAATTTCTTTTGGTTCAAGTTAGGCTTACCCATAAAGTTTATACAATTGACAAAGGAGATTTAAAACATCCTAAAAGATACAATTTCCCAGATTTCAAAATGATACAAGGTTGAGCACATGAACAACTTCAGGGAAATAATTTGACTTCACTAATCAAATTATGGCTTATAAAAAAAAAGACCAAAAGATTCAACAGAACCCAGGTACAGATTTCAATCAATGAAAGGCCACAAATTCTGGCAGGGATGAGCTAAATGAATTTCAAAATAATATTCAGGATCAGATTAAGATGAAAGGAATGGGACATGGTCGTGATTCCTTATTGAGGTTGTCACAATTTGTTAAATCGCTTTTCAATATTTTGAGTAGTTGTAAGCCTAATTCAGGATATGACCACCAGACTCAAATTTCAGACCAAACTTAACCTCAGATTGGAGAAAAAGTATTTGACTCATAAATCAAATCCGTTCCCAGACAGACAATTTAGATGCCTGATTAGACTCCTGAACTGACAAGAGTTTAATAAAATTATTTAAAACTTATAGAGTATAGTTTTACTGCCTTCAGGGTCGGCATAGATGGCAGAGCAATTAAAACGTGTTAAACAGAGTATCAATGGTGATTACAACAAAGTTTTCCAGTTCGGTAGAGACACAATGAAAATTCTTTGCTTCTATTTATATCGATAAAAGCATAGCCATACGCATAGATTCTTATTCACTTAAGAGAGTAGGAGAGATACGATTCAGATTGAAAATACTAATCAGATTTAAGGAACACCGTAATAAACCGAGAATTAAATATTGATATCATTTATTTGGTGAGATATTTGTTACTCGCCTGTCTGTGAGTAGAGAGTTCGAGACTGGAGAGATTATCTCTTTTCACAACTACCCCGACTTCCAAACACGCCAATACTCCCAGCCGTGAACAAGAACAGGGGCGGATTGAACTTCTATTACTTTGTCTTGAGAATTCGCCAACAGTTAGGGTAAAGAGGAAGCACAGAGAAAACTTGGGTTACCTCCGAATGAATGGAAAAGGATTGTTTCAGACTTCAGAACGAAGTTCATTCAGGAGAAGGTATTATGCGATAGAAGAACTCAATGAAAAGCCACCGAGAAATGAATGTAATATCCCCAAAACAAGACTCCCCTAACCGAGAGCTCCTTTCATCGGCAAAATTGAAGCACCACGAATTCCCCCGCGTCTCCTTGCCTTCCACCTTGGCCGTTTCATCACGATGGAATGGTGGCAGTAAGACTTTCGCTTCAAAATCACTGACGGCTCTATTACAAATTCCTTTTCTTTTGCTTAAGACCTTGCTAATGTTTAATATTTTCGTATCCATGGGCGTTAAAAATTATGGTTAATATTTTCTTCATTATTCCACCATTGGCTTTAAGCATTGCTATTTCTTTATTTATTTAGAGCGATGGCTTTATTATTGTAAATTTAATATTTTATACCCATTGATATCTCCTACGATGTATTCCATGAGTTATCTCTTTTTTTTAATTCAAGAGGAGATTATTAATTATTAATAAATATTTTAAATTGGCTTATTTAACAATAATTATATTTAATCACTTATGGACAAGGTCATGACGTCAGCCCAACTATCTTACACCGACTCAAGATCTGATGATAAAATTGATCCATCGTTAACCACGTCCTCTCCCTGATGATATTTCCCTTTTTCTCATGGTGTCGACAATCCTGCATCCACTGACAAGGATTATGGTTAGATCATTTTTAACGGCTTAATAACATGCATTTAAATTTAATCTCATGATCTCATTCAACTTCATGTGAACAATAAATTCTCTTGCAAAATAAGGAGTTCATTAACATTACAATTACGATAAAAAGAACAACTATTGCCTTCTCAATGTCATTTTCACATGAAAGCAGTTGTTTGCAACTAACTTTGTGTTCGAAATACATAACCAACATATAGTCTCAATGCGAGGGATGTGACATACTCCTCCCCTTAAGAATCATCATCCTCGATGATTGTTTATTCTAAAATTAAACATAGCCATAAAAATAAAGATAGTGTTCTCAATTGTTCAACAAAAGATAAGGAAATTTTTGAAGGATTTCTACATAATCCTCCGTGGCGACATTTACTTAGCTTTAATAGCTTTCACCAATCTTTTCTTATCATTTTGATTTGTTTCTCTATTTTCAAATAACATTTCAAGACTATTGATAATCTTGCCTTCTAGCTTACCCAGCTTACAAGAATTCGACATCTTTTCTATCTAATGAATCATTTTGATAGCAAAATTATAAAAGTGGTTATAACAACACCGTAAAGATGGATACTCTTCCTGTGTATAGCAATCAATTACTTTTAACACAGATTGACCAAGAGAATTTCATCAACTTAGGTTAACATCAACCTTCACTTTTCTAGCTAAAAGATTTTCGTTAAGCACCGGTTTCATTTATCTAATGCATCGTTAAAATAAACTATTAAGTAAATACAAGAGAAAAGATCATAATTTCTTTCTAGTTTAACTGTCCTCCAACGCTCGGCATGCTACTGAAAAGAAGAAATTTCCCCTCAGTTGCCATCTGAGCTTTGGTGTATACTCCCACTTAACCAACTCTGTCGCACTACTAAGGATACCCTCCTACTAAGTACGCCAACTCTGATTAGCTAAGTGTTTGGAGTATAAGTTCACCATCTTGTTCGACTTGGAGAGACTATTCACTTGGGCTTACTGGACTACCTGTCCACCCACATACCATAACACAAGGTTTTTTTTTTTAATTTTTTTTTTGAAAAGTTATGAACATACAAGGTATATTTCTTAAAATTTACTTCTTTACAGAATCCTTTAGATGCCCATCCAAGACATAATAGAGATGTACTTTTCATCAAACATGGTGAACAACCTGAAATATTCGTGGGTAACCCCCCGCAATTCTTAGCTTTATATCAAATTATAAACAGTCTTAATTTCAACAATAACCACAAGAATGAACTTATTCTCGGCACTTGGTCAAATTCTAACCAATTGGTCTTAAAATAATAATCTTCAAATTTCTATAGTTAAACCATTTCAAATTTAAATAAAACAACGACATTCCTTGCCAATATTAAAAAGGGATTTTACCAACTTTCAAGAAGTGCCATAATCTAGAGGAGCATTCCTTACGCACTACGTGACTTGACTAAGTTACTAACAAAAGAGTAGGTTGCTGCACTGCTATCAGTCCTTCCAAAAAACTTACAATAGGTTAGAGACTGTGTTACCAATGCATCAAACAATAAGTCCCTCAAAACTTTCATCCTTACTTATGCTTAATTACAGCAATTGGTTTTCTCATGAATCTCGGTGAACAAGTATTCCCTAGTTCTATACCATCTTCTCCGTATTCCATACCAATAGATCACTACTTGAGAAAACAATAATGTCATCACTATCAACCAGTGTAAAAATAAGCATGAAAAGCTTTCCCAATTAAGAATGAGCTCTGTACAACTACCCAACCAAAGTACGGTGCGGTGAAACATATGAAGGAACCAATTGTATTATATTCATTTCCAAGATATGCCTGTTCCTGTTCATAACATGAGTCATAGATACTTGCTTAATGATCATTAGTGATTTGCGCCAAATTGAGAAACCAAACAAATATCATTTGTATCAAGTATCCTCCAATTAAAGAGTACCATATACCTGAGGCTTTGTATGTCCCTTTGCTACCATCCCTAATAATACCTCTAGCAATGAGCCTATAGTTAAAGACATCAGAGTCATTATGCCATTATCAGGAGTTACCAAGAAGATTTACAATAACCTTGTGGAAAAAAAAAGCTTGTGTCATATATTGAATTGCAACACTTTCATTCTTATTGACTCATAACACTATTCTTTTTCTTCTTAGGTAGTTAACAATAACTAAGCATGTCTGAGTTATAGATTTTATCAGAATCACCTATAAACTTGGTATATCAAATAGAAATGTTTTTACAAATTTACACATTCACACAAGTTGTCCGCTTAACCGCTCCATCACCATTGTACCATCCATGAACTGAATTTTGAACAATGAACCTATGTGATGAGAGGTCAATGTGGCTTTGAACAATAAACTTTTACCATTTACTTTGTGCCTTCAAGAGATGATCTGGCTGATACTCTCCATCACCTTAATCATGTTGTTGTTGTCTTCATTAGCTCCATTCACAAGGTAATGTCTATGTAGTGCCAATCATAGGAACCTGTCCAAGAGTTCTACTAATGATGCTTACCCAAGGTTTGTATGAATATATCTGCACCATGAAATTTACTGCCACTGGCCTAAACACAACCACTGCTAAGAGGAGGAACCAATAAATATATGAGATAACTATAATGGACCATATAAGCCAATACTTCCTGAGGTACCATAAAATTCAAAGTTCTTTCTTGTTGATTTTCATGTAAATATGTTTTGAGACCTAATCAAAAGGTTCATACGTAATTCATTAAGGAACATAGTGAATGTTCTGTTTGTCATATAGTCAATATTCTTCTAACAAGTATTTATCATTCTAGTAACATTGCAGACCATGTATGTAGCTAACAAACTTGTCACCTTAAGTTATCCATCATCTTGTCATATTATATCTGCATTTCATGCTGCTCAGGACAACAACTTCCTGTCATAACACAACAAATCCTACAACTCCTAATTCATCGGTCTGATGGAGAACCAAAAGTGATACCCTCAATCAACTTAATTTGTATTCTCACAATACTATCAGTATGAAGTAAACAACCATCCTTTCTCTTACTGACTCATTCTTCTAGACTCCACAAAGGAATTAAAAGATAAAACACTAATATGCTTACCCTTTTCTCAAGCTATCTTTCATGCAACAACATGTTGTTCCTAACTATTATTTTTCTTATCATCTTGATCCTTTAATTCCACTTGGCTCGTTCTGAACCATCAAGAAGTTAGACCAGATTTCATCTTATCTTGATATAATTTCAAGGATTTTCGATACTTAGATGCCCCTGCACTTGGTTGATTACTTATGGATCTTTCTAATCCTTTAGCCCACAAGTTCAAATTAAGCTATTATTTAAGTTTTGATCACCATTTCGGTACCCTAGGCATACCTTGCCTTAACTTAGGTAGAATGATTTCATAATTACTTGATAATTCAATTTATTTCTAAGAGCATTTAACAGTTACAAGCAAAATTGTTTACAAAAATTATTATCACATCTTGTGACAGATTCAATTCCAATGGTTACAAAAAGGCTATCACTCCCTGTGATAGACTCAATACAAGATTTGTTTATAGGATTAGCTATCACTTTCTGTGATAGACTCAATTACAAAAAAAATAAAAATTCACAACAACAATCACTTCCTATGATAGACCCAATGCATAAGATTTTCAAGGTTTCCAATGCTGGTTCAATTTTCTAAGTTGCATGATGAGCGCCGAGGTTCAGTGTCGAACCTGTTAGCTCTGATACCATATGTAATGACCAATTCAGACTACCGTTTGAGAATTCAACTATCAACTAACTTTCAGTTGAAGTCCAACTAACTTGTTATCAGCTAGGGTTTCCAAATCGAGTTCAACTTAAACAATTAAAACTCCAACTAACTTCTAAGCTTTCAGTTTCAGCTGAAGTGAAACATCTAACTATTTTCTCCCAACCGTTTCACGGAAGAACACAACTAAATAACTGTCAAACTAGGGGTTTCCATTGCAGATAGATGGAAAAGAAAATCATTTCAGATGTTGTCACAACATGCCAATCATCAACTAACATATAACATAAAATTTCAAAAGGGGTAATATCTACTTTTCTAGCTTCTAGAAAGTAACAAACAAAAACTACTGCTGTGAAAACAAATGTACAACTGTCATTCTATAATTTATGAAATGGAACTAACTGCCAAACTTATTTGGCAAAATAATCTAACTATTCCCTTTAGGGTTTCCATTTAACCAATTAACATTCTAAGGAACAGAAATAACTTCTTAATACACATAAACTGATTTCAGATCTTCCAATTTAGCTGAATGATTCAAATAACTGTCTAACTAAATTACTGCGGAATCTTACCACGAACATCTAACATAATAGAATATCATTCTTTGCATAGATGAAAGTAAGAGTAAATCGGCTTGCATGTACCTGGATTTATGAGTGAGGAAGTAATACATTTGACATCATCTTCGTACTGTTATTCTTAGAAAACTTTATCTAGGAGGGAAAGAGAATTTATCATCAGGGGCTTTACCGCCCAACCAAGACCTACTGGTCTCCCAAGTTTCTTCAACTGAAGAACCCGCCCTTCATGAGGGTAATCAACATGGATCAAATTATCATCATGCCTCTGAGCCTAGTGTCATGAACCTATACCACTGGTCGACCCCTTCTCTGTAGGTTCCTCCTACCCAAATGGATCATTCTGACCAGAAATATATCTGGATCATGATAGCTGACTATTGCCAAACTGGCATCATACCTTGGCCAAAGATTTTAATGTTACTGGCACTCCTGTGCCGTCAACACTCTCCCCCTTTGCTCGACATGATAATTCAAGTTTTAATCTTACCATATCCGGTTAAGTTATCATTCTTCTCTTAGTTCAAGATTAAGACTTTAACCTTAAGGTTTAACATTACCAGAACTCGGTTGGGATTCACTTCTTGTTTAAGGATTATGTTGTTATCTTTTAAGGAGAGGATTACATCTCATAACTTATCTCATCTGAGTGATAATAATAATCTTTTGTTCTCAATTTTAGGAGGGATTAAGGAGTCTTATATGACAGTATGGATTCCATGTTTTGTATTACAAGTCTTGAATTCAAATCTTTCCTCTAATCAAGGTTCAACAACTAATATCAGGCATATTAAGAGAATCTTGACTCAAGGTCAATTCACTTCTTAAAAGACCGTTTGAATTCCTTAACATGAGATGAGGTTTTCCCTTCAAGAAGGTTTCAACAGATTAACAAAGCAATGGCTTAGTTTCGCGTTAAATATCTACTTTCACGAATGTTGCTTTCGGTGTGCTCAACATTTTAACTTCATATTTTTGATTCCAAGTTCAAATTACTATGACAGGTTTGGATATCAATTTCTTTTGGTTCAAGTAAGGCTTACCCATAAAGTTTATACAATTGACAAAGGAGATTTAAAACATCCTAAAAGATACAATTTCCCAGATTTCAAAATGATACAAGGTTGAGCACATGAACAACTTCAGGGAAATAATTTGACTTCACTAATCAAATTATGGCTTATAAAAAAAAAGACCAAAAGATTCAACAGAACCCAGGTACAGATTTCAATCAATGTAAGGCCACAAATTCTGGCAGGAATGAGCTAAATGAATTTCAAAATAATATTCAGGATCAGATTAAGATGAAAGGAATGGGACATGGTCGTGATTCCTTATTGAGGTTGTCACAATTTGTTAAATCGCTTTTCAAGATTTTGAGTAGTTGTAAGCCTAATTCAGGATATGACCACCAGACTCAAATTTCAGACCAAACTTAACCTCAGATTGGAGAAAAAGTATTTGACTCATAAATCAAATCCGTTCCCAGACAGACAATTTAGATGCCTGATTAGACTGATTAGACTCCTGAACTGACAAGAGTTTAATAAAATTATTTAAAACTTATAGAGTATAGTTTTACTGCCTTCAGGGTCGGCATAGATGGCAGAGCAATTAAAACGTGTTAAACAGAGTATCAATGGTGATTACAACAAAGTTTTCCAGTTCGGTAGAGACACAATGAAAATTCTTTGCTTCTATTTATATCGATAAAAGCATAGCCATACGCATAGATTCTTATTCACTTAAGAGAGTAGGAGAGATACGATTCAGATTGAAAATACTAATCAGATTTAAGGAACACCGTAATAAACCGAGAATTAAATATTGATATCATTTATTTGGTGAGATATTTGTTACTCGCCTGTCTGTGAGTAGAGAGTTCGAGACTGGAGAGATTATCTCTTTTCACAACTACCCCGACTTCCAAACACGCCAATACTCCCAGCCGTGAACAAGAACAGGGGCGGATTGAACTTCTATTACTTTGTCTTGAGAATTCGCCAACAGTTAGGGTAAAGAGGAAGCACAGAGAAAACTTGGGTTACCTCCGAATGAATGGAAAAGGATTGTTTCAGACTTCAGAACGAAGTTCATTCAGGAGAAGGTATTATGCGATAGAAGAACTCAATGAAAAGCCACCGAGAAATGAATGTAATATCCCCAAAACAAGACTCCCCTAACCGAGAGCTCCTTTCATCGGCAAAATTGAAGCACCACGAATTCCCCCGCGTCTCCTTGCCTTCCACCTTGGCCGTTTCATCACGATGGAATGGTGGCGGTAAGACTTTCGCTTCAAAACCACTGACGGCTCTATTACGAATTCCTTTTCTTTTGCTTAAGACCTTGCTAATGTTTAATATTTTCGTATCCATGGGCGTTAAAAATTATGGTTAATATTTTCTTCATTATTCCACCATCGGCTTTAAGCATTGCTATTTCTTTATTTATTTAGAGCGATGGCTTTATTATTGTAAATTTAATATTTTATACCCATTGATATCTCCTACGATGTATTCCATGAGTTATCTCTTTTCAAATTCAAGAGGAGATTATTAATTATTAATAAATATTTTAAATTGGCTTATTTAACAATAATTATATTTAATCACTTATGGCCAAGGTCATGACATCAGCCCAACTGTGTAACACCGACTAAAGATCTGATGATAAAATTGATCCATCATTAACCATGTCCTCTCTCTGATGATATTTCCCTTTTTTTTATGGCGTCAACAATCCTGCGTCCACTAACAAGGATTATGGTTAGATCGTTTTTAATGGCTTAATAACATGCATTTAAATTTAATCTCATGATCTCATTCAACTTCACGTGAACAATAAATTCTCTTGCAAAATAAGGAGTTCATTAACATTACAATTACGATAAAAAGAACAACTATTGCCTTCTCAATGTCATTTTCACATGAAAGCAGTTGTTTGCAACTAACTTTGTGTTCAAAATACATAACCAACATATAGTCTCAATGCGAGGGATGTGACAATCTCCCTAGCTCTCTATCTCTCTCCATAATTCTATATCTCTTTCCCTATCCCTATTACAAACATACCATGAGACTGTTGGTAATGGAGTTTGATTATCATTCTACTTTAGTGGTCATTTTATAGTCGTGTTTAGATACCTGTAACTGGATGCATAGTGGATCTGAAGCTATCACTTCTCCATTAAGACCTTTGTTGCACAAACAACATCATTTGATAACTATCCTACCAACTGATCTCATATAGTACACAAATATATGAAAAAATTGACCAATTTTTTTTCCTAATTGACATTCACACATCTCCGGCATACCCATTGCACACTAAGATGTGATTGCTAGTTTATACACTTTGAATATTAGTGGAAAATTGGAATCAATACCTAATTCTTTGCTTTCTTTCTTTGTTTTTTGTTTTTGACCTTTATAATATGAATGTAAAACATAGTTTTTATGGGAAATGTAGAAAAAATATCTGATCCTTTGCTTTCTTTCTTTGTATAAATTGTTTTATCTTTTTTAATATTATTTTTATTAGGTTCATCGAACTCAGATCTTTTTCAATGGTCAACCATCATTCTACCACATTCGCAACCGTCAATCATTAAAGTCAGCCAGTAATGTTAGGGAACACCTTCGACATAAATATAACTAGCGGTGCTGGAAGTTCATGAATGCCTAATGCCTTACCATTATTTTCAGTTCACTTTCACCTCATTAACAGTTTCAACATAAATCTAATGGCATCACATAAATTGAATCAACAGTAAACTATTTTACAGCGTTTTGCTTTAAAGGTAATCACAAGATGGAAAATACAGAACTCTAATATTGTGCGTAGTGTAACATCAAAAGACAAACCAAAAGCTGGCCAATAGTATCACCATTTTCATATAACACCTTAATCAGAATATTAAGCTGAACACACATGCCAGTGCCATATACATTCAACCCAGAGCACAAGATATACAAAAATAAATCTTACTCCAGAGAACTACCACTTCCAACTTTTTGATGTGTCACATCAAGTATAACATAAAACGAGTTACTTAGAAAAGAGTTGAACCAGTTGCATATGAATGGCAAAACTGATTCGAAAGTTAATGTGACTACAGTTTTAGCAAATCACCAAAAGAAACTGTTGCTACTTCTAAGTCAAAACTGTTTTCTCAGTTAGTACAAGAGTAAAGGGATTAATATGGAAAAAAATTAAGTACTCAAGACTCAATTTAGTCCAAGACTTAGCAAAAAAACATCGAATTACAAACTTCACTATGCAACTGCGGGATTTCTGGAATGTTCCCCCCTGCTGATGCAACCGAACCTTCCCCTCTTCCAGAACGAGAGGCAGGTTCTGAAAGGTCCTCTGTCTTTAAGAACTGTTGCATTTGTCTGGCAGCCAGATGGGCATAGTTTATTGGAGCCACTGCATACAATTCAAGTATAAACATCAGAATCGTGACTTTCAAAATGAAAATTCAATAGAAATGCTTGCAAGGCAAAGCTCAATGAAATTACTTCAGAAGCCTTTAGGGAGTCCAAACTTACCTGTAGATATTGCCGTGGTACTTCTTTGATACCTGTGACAGAAAATATATATTACAATAAACTTATACAGTACAATAGAAATAGCATTGCAAGTAATTAGGAAAAAGTCATTGATTCTTACACATATGACAAAGCATGAACAAGAATTTGAATATTGTCTACACCAAAATTGTTTTCATCAAGTAATACATGGTAATGTGTAGGCCTGGATGTTCCCTACAATAAAATCATCAAAAGAGGAATCAGAGCAGCAAACAGATGTTCCTTGCATCTTACAAAACAAAAAGCATTTTGTAAGTAGTATGTGATAGCACACAGTACTCACAATTGGTCCATTTTGTGGGCACAGAAAGAAATCAAAATTTCTTGGATGGCATATTTGTGTATCCACGATAGTTCCTGCAGTCAAAGGCATATACAACAAAAAAAATGCATTTTAAACCAAAAATTCCTTTTCAGCCTGATGAGAGCTTTTCTCCATTTACTATTTAATCTGTGAACTGCCTTATAGAAATAAATTAGGCTTTTCGTTAGATATGACAAACATTTAAAAAATTCCAAGCCATAATTAATAGAGCATTTTTCGCTACATATACCGTGCTCTATTTTCAGGAACAGAATAATTAGGAAAGAAAAAAGCAATAACCTGGTTGAACATTGCCGGGTGCATTTGCCTGGAAGAGCTTAGTATGATGATTCTTTTGGGCAATTATCAGTGTAACTTTAGGCCTATAACCATTCTCAATATGATTGCATGCCTGATGTTTCACCCAAATAAGCAACTTAATACATAGCAGACTAAGATGAAAAATTTCAATCTCAATAACATAACGAATTCCCTTAGACAAAGTAGAACAACCTTTAGTATATCTTGTAACTCAACGTTCAAGACCTGATCAAATTGTGACTCACTAACTCCGTCTCTGTAAATATCCACAGAGTGTCAGTTCTTATTAAACAATATAGATCAGGCACACATAGCTAAATCACATCCTTAAAGAAAACACATCATTTCTTTTTAGTTTGAATTTTGAAATCCATTTGACTCATTGGTCACTTATTGCAACCAATAACACAAAGCATTCTTGTTGCTTCATGAATTGGAAGAAATACTTGATACGATCTCAATTAGAAAAGTGGAAAAATTGCAACAAATATAATTACATCAAAACCTTCAATTAGGTTTGTCTTTCTCATTGCCACTTATGGCAACAAATAACGGAAGGCATTCTTGTTGCTTCATGAATTAGAAGAAAGACTTGAAATCATCTCAATCAGAAAAGTGGAAAATAAATGTAACAAATATAATTATGTCAAAACCTTCAATTAGATTTGTCTTTTTGTGCCTTCATAGTCATAATATTGGGCACAATTTTCTCTCAAGCAATGCAGTAATGTCCTTTATCTTATGATCATGGAGAATCACACAAAACTAAATACCTAAAGAAAACCTTTGCAAATATGAACCAAGGTCTAAGTTGTAGGGTCCTTGATATTAAGATCATGGCAAATCACACAAAACTAAAAACCTAAAGAAAACCTATGAAAATATGAACCAAGGTCTAATTTTCATGTAAATTTAACATCTACAAATAAAACCAAAACGAGCATGCCCTGTTGAAACTTAAAAGTTATTTAAATCTATAGCTTTAACAGAAAGACTCAATACCATCTCAACTAGAAAAGTGGGCAAAAAATGCAACAAATATAACACCAAAAACTTCAATTAGATTTGTCTCTGTCCCATCCCTACATACTCCTGATATTGAGCACAATTTTCTTTTGAGCAGTACAGTAGGGTCCTTGATCTTATGATCATGGAGAATCATACAATTAAACATTTAAACAAAACCTACACAAATATGAACCAAATTCTAATTTTCTCATAAATTTGAAATCTACAAATAAAACCAAAAACAAGCATACCATTTTGAAACATAAAAGTTATTTAGAATCTACAGCCTTGATCAAGAACGTCGAAACAGTTGCACTCAGTACTTATATGGGTCCCTGGTCTTTTGACCATGAAGAATCAGTCAAAGAAAAATATGTTAACAAAAAAACCTATGCAAACATGAACCAAGGTAAAAAATTCTCAACCAATCAATCTTCTTTGATCATCCAACTTAACTGGATCGTTCCATGAAAAAAAAAATGCAGTAAAGCACCTATACCTGAAAATTACCATTTGCTGTGGCTTCTGTCCAAACCTTGATGGTTTGCATGTTTTATGAAAATCTTTCAGCAACTCACTGTAAAAACAAGATTAGTGACATGTATAGTATTAACAGTAACTTCTCTAACACGTTGCAGAGTAAAGAAAATTGAAAAGATGATTAACAGTGCAGAAAAAATTAAATTGCTGAGAGGATAAAACAATGAAAATGATTAATATCCCAAATGGACAATACTTGATCATGCCAGCATCAATCATTTTGCCATCTTGTTCAGAAGGTCTTGGTTTGTATAGAGCTTCAATCATCTCAACCTTCCGAGATTGGGTCCTCACTGAGGCTCTGTACCTTGAAATCAGAGGCCATTCTCTAGAAGAAACGACCTGTCAGCAAAATTGTTTCTGAAAACAATTATTTCTATAGGTCATACCACCTAAAGTATTCAAAAATTGAGTACAAAGATAGACAACAGCCCAAAGATTATGCATGCTTTCGAACAAACATAATCTAAAAAAAAGTTGTAAATGGTAAAGTTCCTTATATTAACATGAGAAAAAGTTACAATAAATAGAAGTGCATAAAAGCACTGTAGATATTAAATATATCTACCTACCTATTACTGTAGAAACAGTAAACCTAAGCATAACTAAGCTAAACTAACATTGACCATTAAATAATAATAAATAATATTATTCTAACACCCTCCCTTAATGGTCAATCCATCAACAACACTAAGTTGCCCCCTGAA
>VDFB02325253.1:0-18126 GCA_007258455.2 Sequoia sempervirens | reverse complement strand
GTTAGACCAAATCAATTAAAAACAAAAATTTCATATGCAAAATTGAAAAACAAATACCTTATTGTTGAAATTCCAACGACCCCATTGTGGGGCTTCTTCACGCAGACCACCTTGCCCAAATTTCAACTAAGCACAATTCACATGATATCAAACCATTAGATGGGAAACTGCATATATTTGTCAGGACTCGTTGTGGTTCAATACCAACATTTTAATCCACCCAATAGAAAGGCTAATCACTAAAACACACAATCATGCATGAATTGTTATCTACTTTATCCACCAACCATTCTTCTCCGTGTATTTATTAGTCAGGAGATATATTCCAAATAGAATTGACTGTTCAAGGCAGCCTACCTTCGGTGGATCAAGAATGCGGCCATCTATGACCATCAACTGTTTATCCACATTAATATTGCATGCTCTCAAAAGTGGGTCTGTATTGTAATCATTGGCCATCATTGCCTGCATTGTTAAGTAAAATTACAGTTTGCTTACTATATTTTGAACACAGTCAGCTCAAATTGTAGTATGCTTACCTTTTGCAACACATCCATTCTTTCCTCTGGTTTCTGTCTAGATTGCTCAACAAGAGATGAGCGTTGAGCTATAGTAAGGCCCTTTGTGTATCTTTGACCAGGAAGGATCTCACAGAGCTGCCCATTGAACCAAAGATAAATTATAACTCTAGGCTAGGTTTCATCCAACTATCTTGTTAAAACATAACTATATAACGGTTATAACCAACCTCTATTGGGAGATAAGTAGGTCGTTTTGGTCTTCCCACATCCACACAAGGTAAATCAGCTGAATGCCTTAAACTCATTTGTTTGGTATTCGTGAAGTATTCCCAAACTGTCACCTCTACAGTTTGAGGTGGAGATTCAGTTTTTTGATTATTCTTGTTTCGTACTTTCATAGAAAATCTTCACATGAGAGCAGACAAACACAAAAAATACCAATTATTTCATAGGGTAAACTTAAAGTAATTAGAGGATATTTGGAAGAAAAATGAAGGCAAGATTAGAAGGGAATCAAAGAGGTTTATACACTTGTTGCTTGCAGATATTCTCACTGAAACCCAAAACCTTACATTCCATATTTGTGTGAAGTGCCTTTATTCGGACCCCCTTCAACACTCTTCTTGCCTACAAAAAGGCAAAATAAAACAGTTGTAACAAGAAAATGTATGAAATCAAACACAACAGATAGAAAAGCCTATGGTCAATAAATAAGCAATCATCTTTCATAAGACAAACATAAGAATGGAAAACTGAAATAAAACAAAATACAACATTGGGATACAAATTGCAAAGACACAATTTACCTTTAACCAATCAATTTTCTGTCGATTGTCAACATTTTGATTTGCTAATAGGAAATCAATTATTTGACCGTGCTTAATAAGCATGGTTGTTGAAACATCTGTCCTCACAACAACAAAACAACTTAAGTACATTTCCATAATGATTTAACGAAAACAAATTCAAAGATATTATATCAATTTCCATGTTTAGATGGAATAGGAAATATAAGTTAAAAATGAACACAGTGTCTCCAGTAGAAATAACTAGTGAAGACAGGCTTAAAGATAATAGCCACTTACAGATCTGGAAAATCAAGAAACTAAATTAGTGACTGACTTCATGTGAGAGCCATTAACTAGAAGGACTCAGGTTCATAGTCTAACAAAAGATAAGTACAAATATTTCTAAAATATAAAAGAGAAAAGACTGGTCAAACACTAACATTTGAGAAATAAATAAATCTCAGAGTTGATACTGTATTGTTAAAGAAGAAACAGAAGTCATACAAATGAAACAATCAAGCTGCTAATTAAAGTGAATATTGTTCAATGAATCATATCACTGAAATCCAAAGCACACCAATGGGACAATTGATAATGTTTTTCAAAAAGTAGGGGCAATCTACCAAATCATTCGCTTTTGAAAAGGTTAGTGAAATGCACTTTTAAAACCTCACTTCCCACCATTTATTATTTCATAGATGTTTGAGAAAATAAGTTCAGGGATTTTATGTCTTTCTCCATGTTTAGATGGAATGAGAAATATAACTAAAACAGAACACCGAATCTCAAGTAGAAATAAACAATAAAGACAAATGTTCCAAATGAAATCACATGAGACCAATAGCCAAATAGAGATCCTAGTTAAATCAAGAAACTAAATTACTTAATTTCAAGGGATTCCCATAAACTAGAAAGACAAGTTGAAGTACAATAACAGGCATAATGTTTCCACTGTACATGAAAATGTTTGGGAGTACTTTCGGTAAAAGTGAATACTTTTGCAACATTTCAGATCATACCCCATGATTCATCATCATGGATGAGGAAGAAAACCCTCAGTTGACAGATTATAACTGCAAAATTGCAAATATTTCTAAAATGAAACTTCAACTTAATGAAGTGAAGCCCACAGCTGATACTGTACTGTTAGAGATAAAACAGCAGTAACACAAATAAACAGCACAGTTGCTTACAAACTCCAGAAAACCTGATCAGAACATTAAAAAAACTCTAATATAGCATAGCAATTAAATGAACTAAGAAGAGAAGAATAAGCTAAAGCCTAGTGTGACCAATGCACATAGATAAACATATAAGAAGAGAACAAAGACTAAAAAGTTGATAAGAAATATAAAAGTGCAGAATATAACAAACAAAATAAGGGTAGCAAATCAAAGACCAATAATGACAACAGTGAAGGGAAGGGAACCAAAAGGAGCATCCTCCTTAAAACCAAAACAGAAGAAACAACATCCAACAAATTTTTATCACCCCAACCATAGCAAAGCATATTAAGAAAATCAGTCCTTACCCATATTCAGAGACAGGCCCTTCTGTAAAGGCCTGAAACTAACATGGTATCCCTTACATCCTTGAACACCACCTCTGAGATCGACTAACGAAGCAAAGCTCCAATGAAAAAAACTTTGTCTCACCAATAGATAGTTCCTGTAGAAAGCAATCAATCAGAAGGCAAAATAAATAAAACCCCGGATTTATTTCAAACTATATCATCACCAAAAAAGTCAAGCGTGTCAACAAGCATTCAACATATTGCCAAACAATTACATACTTTCTGGCAGCATGTTGCCTGAGAATTATATCCAAAACCCTCAATGCATCCTGGCATTTGTCAGATACGTCCCCTCGTAAAACAGCTTCTAGTGATTTCATTGAGATCTTCGCAGCAAAATCAATCTCCACCCTGAATTTCACTGCTCTGTCATCTCTTCTCATTTTCTTTCTTACATTGTCACCAGCCACAAAACCGCTGATAGAAAGCAGAGAACACTCCCAGATTAAAGAGAAGAAAACATGTACGATTTACAAAATGCATACAACCTAAGCATTGCATGAATTGCTTACCTGGCTGCCTCCTCAAGAAAAACAGTACATTCAGTGTTAGCTTGGGGAAGAGCTCCAATAGTAAACAAGCTCTTCTCTCCATCATAAGCAAATTCCTTGCCATCCAGCTCTGTCTGGCCGTAGACTTCCTTCACTTTATCCATTATTTTCCTCAACAAAGTCTTCTTAGTAATAGGCCCACGATCACTGCTGATTTTAACCTGAAATCAACAGGTGTACCACAATTAAAAATGTCAAAGTTAACTCTCAAAGTAATATCAAATATATGCTCAAAATTTATCATGATCACCATAAGTTTGAAACTCTTTATGTCCTGAAATTTTAACAAATAGCATAGAACTTATAATGCTTACAAGACTTCTACAACAAGACAATACAGATGAATTAGAAAACAGGGTAAAGTTTACTCACATCGTAGTGAAAAGATTCTTGAAGATTTGAAAAAGCTACACCGAAGTGATTAGACAGAAGCTTTATTGGTTGACCAGCTCGGCCCTTACCGGGTCTCGTCATAGGTAGAATGCGAGAGGCTGGGGGCCCTTCTGGTCTTTGCATAGTGGGTATTTGAGGAGTAGACTGTTGAACAGGCATGGCTACTTGTCGGGGTACAAATCCTGCTGGGGGATTAGGGGGTGGAGGTGGCAGGTTTCCTTCAGCTCCTGCTGTTTCCAGTGCCACTGCAGGAGGTAAAGCTTCCTCTCCAGACATTTTCGAAAAGAAGCTTGTAAAATTAAGTCTTAATGTTTTTCTTCCTATTCAACTCTGTATCACGAATATATAGAGCTTCTTGATTAAGAATGTCCCAGAGACAGACACCTGAATAAATCAAAAGGCCAAACAAGCCAAGATCAGTGATGTAAATGCTGAAGAGAAATTTTCAAAGCCCCCAACCAGACAAGCTCTAACCTCAGCTAGAATAATATTTTTAAAATTGCAAACGGTTAGATATAAGTTTCACATCAAACCAGACCAAAGAGGAAAAAGTTACTAAAAAATCTTTAAAAAACTCAGAATAACCAAGGGCTTGATGAATTCTTTATAATGTAAAAGGTCTCAAAACAAGACAGCACGTACAGAAAAACAAATAAACAGCTAAATAATCTGAAGACAATTTGATACAAAACACTATTAAGCATATTCAATAATTCCTTAAGCCCTGTCATCATATTCTGAAAAACAAACTCAGCAACGTGACTAAACTTTAGAAATAATGCTCCAAAATTCATGAAATATCTCTCTCCTTAATACCTTCAATATGATATGTTTAATGATTGTAAATCTGCGCAAGTTCTCTTCCTCGTTATCATTCTGAACCTTGTTTCTTTCATCATGGCCATGGCTACTCTTATTTCTCTCAAATTATATTTCCAAATCAGCTTTCTTGTTTTGCAGTGAGTAAACAGATTGACTCCGTTTGAAAAACAATCCAGAAAAGGACTTTCACGTGGGTCTGTCATGCTTATTGAGTTCAGATCATAAGAATGGGTCTGTCATGCTGATTGAGTTCAGATCATAACATTCTTATTATGGGCTTTGCTTAAGTAGCACACACTAAGGCCCGACTTTGTCAATGGTTCGTGGGCCCCAGTCTGATTCAAATTCCGTTTTCAGTGACTGCAAAACATGAAAGCTGATTTGTAAATAACTATCGATTCTCTCACCGCATCACGAAATATTGAAGGCTTATTTGAAGCCTCCTGGAACGGCCTATAATCACACAAGTAGTATGCGAAACAAATGATTGAGAAAAAGTACATATACAGAGCTTTGTCTTCAGCTTTTTAAATCCCTACTGTTGCCGTCACATTCTGTCATGCAAAAAATTCACGAAGCCAACGTTAACAAAATGGTTTCACTTTGTTACAGGTAAGAATAATTGGTTAGTTTGAATTAGTATAGGTGTAGTTAAATGATTATAAAATTAATATAAATATGATTTTTAATATTATTTAGAAATTAATTTATTTGATATTTGGTTATGCTTGGTAAATATTATAGATTCCTGATCAAATTATTCTTATATGATAGTAATAAGAGAGTAATAAAACTATCCAATAACATTCTTAGAATAGGTGTATAATAGTAAACTCTTTCTTATAACAAATTTAAGCTCAACTTCCTAACAATTAAATAATATACTCTAGAGTGTGTGAAGACAATAAATATAAAATATTTTGAAATAAAATTATAATTATAAAAGGTAAAATCAATAAATATTATTGTACCTTCTATCCTAAATTATTTTATACCCTTGATCTTTGGTCTAGATGGATTTATGTAGAAATCGAGAAATAACCAACTAATTTTAGGGGGAAATGCATCTACTCAAGATGTATTACTCTCAAATTGCTATAGAATTTATAATGAAGAATATTCTAAACTCGTGTGTCTAGTATGTTTGGAGGTGGTGCGAATAATTAATGCTTATGTTGCAGAATCAAATCATTCACATTGCCTTAAACGAATATTAGAATTATATTACCAAAATATTGAAGAAGATGATTCAAATTTAGATTCTAGGGATTTTTTAGAAAATAATTTTAATGGAGGAGATGGCATTCTTGAAGATCAATTACAAGAGAAGACAAATAGTAGTTTACAATAGAAAATTACTAATGTATTAGATTGTGAGGAAATGATTTTTTTAATCAATTTAGCATATCTGATCTAGATGAAATTAAAGATACTCAAGTATACAAAATTGTAACATTCCATTGTAATTGTTTTTCTATCCATAATCGTTAGCCATCTTTGCATCAACAAACCCTCTAAATTTTTTGTAGGTGGGTATGACAAAATCAAAACATGTGATAATTTTTTTAGAAGATACTAACAATGCAAATTCAAATGAGGAAAATGTATAAGACACTCCAAAAGTTTTAGTTTGAGATAGATTGAAGATTGATATGGTTGGTTTAGTGAGAGATAGGTTAAATTCTTATAAGTGAGATTGAAAATCCAAAAATAATTTTGAAAATCTAAACAATGATCAAATATGGATTTTGAGATTTGATGGATCAAATTCCAAACAAGTGGTGTTGGTATTGAGTTGATTAGCCTAAAAAAAATCCTTCTTATCTTGTTATAGATTACAATTTGCTTGCCCCAACAATGTAGTAGAGCATGAAGAGTTGATATGTGAACTTTTGCTAGCACACCAAAAGAAAGTGACATGTCTGCAAGTGCAAGGAGATTCTAAATTTGTGGTTAAACAAGTTAGAATTCAATACTTTTTTCATGACATAAGATTAGTTGTTTATAAAAATAGAGCCTTAGACTTGATTGAAGATTTTAATGTTATCAATATCAACCTTATCCCATGAAAGAGGAATTACTTTTGTAATGCCTTAGTATTTGTTGTCAACAACTTCAAACCCATGAATTAAATCTAGATTGAAAAAAAATGTAGAGTTAGTTCTTAGAATAGTTGTGCTAGATAATGTCAATAAATTCTTGGTTTAATTTTGAAGATGACAAACACATTATAGTTTTTTTTATTATTATAAAGTACATTTAAAATTTAGATTATTGATGAATCTAATTAAAATCCAATAGAAATAGATGGACTTATCAACCTAGAAACAAATGACATCCTTAAAGATCTAAACAAAGGACACCAATAAACTCGGAAGGTGGAAAATATAAATCATAAATATAGACGATGAATAGCAAATAAAGCATATTTTTATTGGAAAATCTTGCACTCTAATAGATAAGGAAGATATCATTGTTGCACTAAAATATTACAAGCAAGTAATTGCTTCGGGGTACAAAGACTTGAAGACATTTGATTTCTCAATCGTCACACGTATTATTCCCTTAAAGTTGAATGGCAAACTTTTTTGAGAGAAGTAGAGACCCATGAATGATTTACTTGAGCCTTTGATATTTAATGAAGTTCAGGAACAAGTATCAACAAAGATCATGTTTCCAATGAAACATTCAATATGGATCACAAACTAGTACTAGTGAGGAAAAAGAATGGATAAATTAGACTTTGCATTGATTTTTAGAACTTGAACAAAGATTCTAAGAAATATAATTATCATTTTCCTTCTCTTGATGAGGATTTTAAAAAATTATAAAAATAAGATTATGTCATTTTTCTTTTTATGGATATCCAGGTATAATTAAATATGGTCAATTACAAAGACAAATTGAGGACAAACCTTTACCACAAAATTGGAAATATTTACTTATAATTTATAATGTTTTTTGGATTGATCATGTACGAACATTTTAGAGAGCCATAAATACAAAATTAAGGATCTAGTAGAGAATTATATTATCATTTACATGGATGATTTGTCAGTGTTCTAAAAAAATAGAGTTGATCATGCACAACAAACCTAAGGAAGATATATTGTGCTACAAATATTATGATATTTCTTTGAATCCAAAGAAATTTATTTTTAGTATAACTAAAGGGAATTTATCAGAACATGTGACTTCTAAAAGACATGCTTTTGTTAACAATGGATCCAATTTTAAAATTATCTATATACCAAGAAACAAAAAGGAATGAAATTATTTCTTGATGATTTTTTTAATTCATTACTAGATTTATAGAGGTTGTTAAGTCATTGAATGATATGATAGAAAAAATATGTTAAAGTGGAGTGGACCACCAAAGACGAGAAATCCTTTTCATAGATCAATAATTCCATTATTGAAACACCCATTTTAATTACTTGAATATATACAACTTTTTTAGGTATACTCTTTTAAATCTAAACATCCTTGTGCAACTATTTTAATATAGAAGAGAGAAACTAGAGATGAGCAACTAATTGCATTTATGAGTTCTCCACTAAAAAGGTTAAAATTAGATATCCTTATATTGAGAAACAAGTATTTTCCTTAGTATGAGCAATGAAAAAATTTAAACATTATATCTTGAGGAATAAGGTATTTTCTATTATTCATGATGTAGCTAATAAGTAATTGTTGATGCAAAGTAAGCTTGGAGAAAGTGATTTAATGTTTGTCATTGATGTCAAAGGTAGACAAAGAGATTGTTATTGAAATCAAAGATGAATGAGGAGATTATTGAAAGTGTTGTCATTAATGCATACACATGTTGTCATTGAGATAGAGATTAAGAAGATTATGAGAAAGACATTGGAAGAAGATTCACATTATGTTTTTGGCCTAATTTATTGGACTTAATTAAGCTTCTAATTTTCCAAAGCCTTATTTTTATCATTTTTCAAAGGTGAATCAATATTAAACAAATGAATTCAATCATTAAATCACCTTGGATCAAGTGTGTCTTGGAAGTTTGGGCCAAGATCCATTCACCCAAGGGCGAGTGGGTCCCCCTTCTTAGCCAGGACCCAAATTTAAATATGTTATTAGTGATATTTTAATATCCAAAATTCAAATATGAAGTCTCAACTTTTGGAATCTAATTTCTAGGAAATTGGATAAAGGCCTATAAATACATAGTATTTTGATTATTTGAAATCTATCTAGCATCAAGGCACACAATTGAGAAAATACTATTGTAAAGAGCATTCAAGAGTAGCATATTAGAGCATTATTACAACAATTCAAGATCTAACATCATGTCAAAGTTTATGTGTGTTCATGTTCATGCTTTGTGAAGGCTAACATTGTTATAGGTCTCCAAGCACTCAAGCATTCAAGCAAATCAAGCAAGAAAGATCCAAGAACCTTGAAGAGATGTGTATGTCTTCAATCCTTCAAGGAAGCCATTGAAGGGTGGTGAGTTGTAGCATTTGTTCAATCATCATTTCCTTCCTTTCCATTCAAGGTTTTATCATTTACATTGCCATTGTGGAAGTGGAAACACTAACACGGGGTTTGATTGATGCAAGCCCCTATATGTCATACCATTTTCCCCCTTTGTGAATATGTAGGCTGCATGATTGAAGTAGACTAAAGAGAGCTTGAAGATCCATTTTGCATTGTTGCATTTGTTGTCACAATTCTTGTCAAGACACAAAAACTCACCTACATGATTTATTTACAACATTCTAACTGTGGGATAGGCATAAAAAAAAAAGTTCAGATCCAACATCAAAGGACCCTAAAAGTTCAGTTGGACACCCCTACAAGGACTCAACAACCATATGGAAACCTTGTCCTTGTAGGCCTAACAAAACCATTTTTTTGGGCAAGTACATATCAATCTACACCTTCCAGATCTACTAGAACTTGTCCGTTTCTATTTATCAGTTGTCAGATAATTGCATTTATTTTATTAGGTCATATAGTTTAATTAGGGTAATCAATCACAATCATTTCCAAATCATTCCCATCCAACTGAAGGATACAAATCTAGGTCTTATTGGATCATCATTGAGGTTGAAAGTCAATCTATACACCTTGTTGATCTATATCCTAATGAAATTATAAAAATGATGGAAATGTACCCTAGGTTATGAGAACTAATCTTAGGGTACCCCACATTTTTATGTATCATTTTGGTGAACCCAATATTTGACATCATTGCTTTTTGATTTGGTAGTCATTCAAATCCTAGATCTAAGTTTTGCATCATTGTATTGTTTTGTATTTCTCATTTAGGGTTTCATGTTTGCATCATAAAAATCGTAAAACTTCAAAAACATTGCATCATAGGTTGCATTAGGGTGTTTTTTTAGTCATTTACATTAGATTTTTATTTCAAACTTGCATTAAAAGAAGTGGTTGGCTTTTTCCAAAATATCACATTTGTATTCATATTTCATTTGGAAAATTCCTAGAAAAGAGGATAATTCAGATAAATCCCATTATTTCTAAATAGGAATAACTTTATATTAAATATTAGTTCAAATACTTAGTATTTATTTAAATTAAAACTGGTATACATACTCCATCAGGGCAACTCCTGCGTAATCCTTGCAATACAAGTGCTCTCAATAAACATTTTCACAATGTTCTATCTTTGTCTACTTAGTTGCACTATACTCGAAAATCTTTGTTTTGAAATCAGTAATTGCATTTTTTTGAACATTTTGTATCTACTTCATTCAGTGAAAGAAAGTGCATTGTATCTAGTGTCGACCGAGGATATTAGTATGGGCTGATTACACTTGATCCATGAAGAATCGAAGCATATTCATGCCACTAATGCTCAATCTAAATGTGATCAATCAAATTGAAGTAAAAGTAAACATTCATTAAAACAAAGGATTCTAAATTATGAAAATGTTAAAATGTCTATTCTAACCCATTTGAAAATTATCTTGTTTTAAGATTGGTGTCGTGTTGAAGTGAAATGATGACCCTTTCCCAATACTGTGATCAGTGAGCTTGTTTCAATTGATTATATTGAAGAGAATTGATGAAACAACTGTGAGATGTGAATGAAAACATGATTTATGTTAAAATGAGTATGATGTAAAAGCTAATCTAACATGATTTTATGCTAAAAGATGCATATATGCAATTGCTAATCTAATCTAAATGAGATTTAAGCTAAAAAGATTCAAACCCTAATTCTCTAATTAGCTAAATGGATGCATTATGGAAGCCATTAATGGAAGCTAAACTATTGTGCAACTAAAATGAACTAAATATGCTAAAGGTGAGTTAAAATTGAGTGGGAGTGTGAGTAATTTCTACAACATGAGTTTGCTCTTAAAAAAGATGGATTCATTTGTCTCCAAATAGTGTTCTATTTATAGTAAAGCAAATGAGAAATGGAGGGTTGAGATAAAAAAGGCTAATCAACGATTAAGGATGGAAGAAATTGGAGGCATGGATCATGGATTCTCATCAGTAGATGAGAATGAAAGGTGAGTTCTAATCAAGGGTTCACATTTCCTCAAACAAACTAAATTAAGTTGTACAAAAGGGGAAGGAATATTCTCTTGGAATATTCCCTTGCAAGTGGGGGAGAATTAGATTTATAGATAATTGCTAATTAAACAATGTTAATTAATGCAATTAGGGGATTCAAAAGAATTGGATGATATTCATTAAATAAATTGATTTAATGAATGGGGAAAGGTGAAATAACATTTTATAATTAAATTACTTAGGGTTATTTTAATTAAATAAGAAGATTTAGGAAATTAAATTAAATAGTTTGATTTATTTAATTTAACATGATGAAATGTTAGCATGAAAGGGGATGAATCAACCTGATAAATGAATTTAGGTTAATAAATGTAAGTGATGTAATTAATTAAATAGCTAGGCTAATTTAACCAATTGCCGTAAGGGAGGGATGGGTTCTTAAGAGTGAAATGATGTTATGCTACCCATTCGAGCATATCATCTGTGAGATATCTTTCTGCTGTCTATTTTTCCCTTTGCACCTATTACTTCCAGTTTCCAAAG
This sequence comes from Sequoia sempervirens, assembly GCA_007258455.2. NCBI lineage: Eukaryota > Viridiplantae > Streptophyta > Pinopsida > Cupressales > Cupressaceae > Sequoia > Sequoia sempervirens. The sequence goes on along the minus strand of VDFB02325253.1, from coordinate 6,419 downwards.
ACTAATCTTACTCTCACGGGATTAAACCCATACCAAATCAAATTTTTGATGCCCTAAACGTATGATTATTAGATTGATTCCTTTCCCTTCAATAACCGTGGAAATTTTGAATAACCTTTGCTGATTTCGACAAAGCTTAAAATGTTGCTCCTGAAGGGGTCGGATGTAACATGTCAAAAAACATGAAAATGATGCAACAAGGCTTGAAGTTTTGGAAAAATTGGTGAAAGTGATGAAAACCCTAGCTTCAATGGTAAATTAGGGAAAAAACCCTAATTTTGATGTATAAATAAGCCAAGAAGGGTCACTTTCAATTCATGTGTGCATTCAAACCTTAAGGAATTCTTGCAAATTGAGTTTTGACCCTTTCATCTAAACGTATTACTAAGAGCCCTCCTACAACACATTTTTAGATCAAGTTTTGAGGAGTGTACCAGCGATCTGCAGGACCATCGGGTAGGTGATTCAAAATGATTTGAAATTTCCAGACTTTTACGCATTTCATTGCATTTTGAAATTTGAAAATTGGCATCTCCATCTATGATGCTTAATTTGAGAATCGACAACAATTAAAAATGGAATTTTAGAGACATATGCAAATAGACATAGTTTGGTGGTAATTTAGAATTGGTTTCCAAATTTAAATCATGACATGCTTACAGCTTTATGCACCGCATCGCATTTGCAGAAAATTAGGGTTAGGGTTTCCCAAACCTATAAAACCGCTTTTTACGCATTGAGCAATTTCTAGTGACATGATTTGATTTGGTACTCTAAATGTAATTGAGTAGTTTCAGCCAGAGTTTAAATTAGTGACTACGATGTTAATAATTACTTTTGGTGATGGAAATTCCAAATTGGAGTCGGCTTTTGAGTTTCAATGTCGCGGCACTTTGTGGTAAGAGGTATCCTACCTCAGACGCGTCCTACGCAGCATTAACAATACCCATAGTTTCGGAAAGACTGGTGATTTATTTGAGCTGCATTAGAGCACCCAAGATCCATTGCGGCATGTTGCTTATAGTATGCCTACGTCTGCATACATCTAGCGCGATGATTGGTTTAAGCAGGAGTAATGACAATATGGAGATTCTTTGTTGTTCCAAATTTACAGGTGAGGGTGGGATAATGATAGGTCAGGAGGATGTGATGGGAAAATATTGTTACTTTCTGCCAATACATGAAAGCATTGCATTTATGACTCCGGCTGCCAGTTATGATGTTGTCCGGTTAAGCAGTAATTTATGACAATTTTCATCCTATCACTTCAAGCAATATTGACCTTGAGATGTATAGAGGTTGAGTGCCCACTTTCAGATTAATAGTTGTAGCTATTAACTTAAGTTTGGCTGCTCTTGATTGACAGAGCAAAGGATTCAGCCCAGGATGGGGCCTTGCTTGTGATAAGATGCTCTATAGGAGGACATGGTTCACATCGGGGCTAGTGATGTTGGCCTCATTATATCATGATATGCACGATTTCATGTACTGTGATGGCAGGGCAATTGGCACATGAGTTACCTTGCTACACATTTGGGCTTGGGATAACATCATTGTGCTTTGATCGATTGTTTAGATGGTTGATGTAGAGTTAGATGGTCCCATGGTTTGGTGACTCAGAGGCTCCATTACTTTACAACATACTAGGTAGCTTGGGATTCCATACTAGTGTCGGGTGTTTGATGATATGATAGGATTTAGATGGTGAACCTGGCTTCAAATGCCAACATGGTTTGACGATGTGCAACAAATTTTCTTTGCCAAAAAAAACCTAGTATATGCAAGGTTAGGAGCACACTATCATTGAGAGGCACTTGCTAGATAGGGTGGATTGATAGTTTGCAGAGAGGTAGGATAGACCTGACAATGCATACAAAGCCATTTTTGCTAGAACAACACAAGAGGTATCCACATGGGACCTATGATCCCAACTCCTGAGGCGGTTGAGGGCTTTCAACATTTGGTGGCTTAGTCATGGGCTTATGATTAGGGACAAGTGAACACTCAAGACAATGTGATGTATGGTGAGTCCTAAGCTTGCTTGCACAACCTTTTAGAGACCTTTCCACTGTCTCCTTCCTAGAACCTGACTCCAATGGTTCTTGTTGAGCTTGGAAGACCAACCAAGCCCTACTCCAACTCTTCTCTATGAGTTTTCAGCTTGTGCTTAGCTTAGGAAGACCAACACCTTCTTTGTAACTGCTTACTCTTCCTTGGACTTAGAAGGATCTAAGTGCCAAATTCTCCATCTGACTTGAACTTCTTGTAGGGGAGCTGGAGACACTGGTTTCTTGCATTTCACCACCAAATGGATGCATCTTGCTTGGTGTTCAAACTTCAAATCACCCGCTTTCATGAATTTGCCTTGGACAGGCCTAATTCTCTACTAGCCTTTACCAGTCGGTTTTTGGATTTTTGCTCTCAAATTTGACAAATAACCTATCAAAGAAACTTGATTTCCTGATACCCTTTTTGGACTTTTAAATCTTTACTAGGGTTTCAAACCCCTGTCTCTGCCGTATAGCTGATTCCTATATTCTTGGATTGGAGGGCTAATTCACCTATCTTCTAGGGTTTCACTGTTTCTTGATTCAAATCTGCCTATGATGGATTGATGGAAGTCTCAATCCCCTTGACATGTGAAGACCTTACCTTGCCCTTCCTGGAACCGTACAGATTCTGTACAGTGCACCTTTCCCTTGCCTAAGTTCTCAAATTTTCTCTTCCAAACTCCTAACCGGGTAACTAACACTCGCCTAGGGTTTGGTATTACAAACTTTTACTTGGATCTCAAAGTTTCCTATTGCTACATATTTACAATGGACTGACTCCACCCCATATTCCACCAATCTCAGGAGAATCCCGTGGTTAGTGTCTATGGGGGAGTCATTCCAAAACTAACTACTCAAAACTACAATGAAAACCCTGCTAAACTCTAATCTATATATTCAAAACAACAAGTCTATCCTAAGTAACCTTAACACCAAATGAAATAGGCTCTAAACTATTCAAAGAACACCAAAACAATGCTAAAACAGAGCATGTATGACACTAAATATCACTGTTATCTGAAAACACATGAGATTTGCAGAAAACATAGAAAATGCCCAAACTGTCTTCTATTCCTTCACCAAAAACTTCTATTACAATGAAAAGAACTACTCCTCCTTGCTATCTACGAGCCATCATTCACATTAGAGATGCCTTTCCCATGTTTCAAGGGCAGTGGATCGAGCCCTTACTCCTGATTTTAAGGGATTCCACTCCAACTAAAGTGCATGCAACCAAACAAGTTCATCATGCAATCTTGCAACATTCTTGCAACTCCGCCTTTATCCTTCATTATAGGACCTCAATCTCCTTAATCTCGAACCAACAACTCCTTAATTCTCCCATGGCATCTTTAGACAATGAGGATAGCACACTAAATGCTTATCTTCTAACACAAACTGTCCAAATCTTAATAAAGCAAAACTTAACAATAATGATAACCTAATGAAGATTTTAGTCCTAGTGACCAACTCTTCCCACACAAATGCAAGACCTTCTAAGGTCCAAATAAAACTCACAAACATATTAACATCCCTGACTTGGCTAAGGTCAGTACAAGCCAAAATTGTTAACAAACAAGGTGGAAGTCAGCCTAGGTGCTCCTGCACCATCCTCCCCAAAACAGAAAACTTCAATCCACCCTTGGATTGAGCAAGTTGAGATCAACTCCCAACTTCTTGAACTCTGCCTCCTTGATCCATACTGCATCAACTTCAGGTTGTCCTTGTCTTTGGATCAGATGTTCCTTGTACTCTTTGGTTCTTGTTCTTTTGTAGACCCTGGTATCCAAGATCTTATCAGCTCGTTTGACTGTGACAGTAGGCAGTTTAAGTCCTTCTACATCTTGAATGACTTCATGGAAGGTCTGATCCAAGTCTTGTGGTGGTCCTTTGTAATGCACTAGATCTGCAACATTAAAAACAGGGGACAGTCCACTGTCATCTGGTAATTGCACCTTGAATGCATTATTCCCATACTTCTCCAAGATAGGACAGGGACCTATCCTCTTCATTTTCAGCTTATTAGGAACTCCTTTCTGTAGTCTAGACTTATTCAAATGCACCATGACTAAGTCCCCAACATTGAATTGGACTTCTTTCCTATGTTCATCCACCTTAGTTTTATGTTTCATGGTATTTTCTACCAAGGTTTTCCTGACTGTCTCATGAATCTCCTGCATTGCACAAGAAAAGTCATCAACATAACCACTTCCCTTGACTCCATCCTTCAACTCTCTCAGCTCATAAACACCTCTAGGGTGCAGTCCATAGACAATTTCAAAGGGACTCTTCCCTGTAGATCTATTTACTGTATCATTATAGGCATATTCAGCTTGCCCTATAATCTGATCCCATTGTTGACCATACTCCTTGGTCAAGCATCTTAGAAGGTTTCCAAGTGTCCTATTCACAACTTCGGTCTGACCATCAGTTTGGGGATGGTATGCAGATCCAAAGGACAAATTGGTGCCCATTCTTTGCCAAAGAGTCTTCCAAAAATGACTCATAAACTTAGTATCCCTGTCTGATACAATGCTGATTGGTAAACCATGAATCCTGACTATCTCCTTAAAGAAAAGAGAGGCTATTTGACTGGCATCATTAGTTGTTTTGCAGGGTACAAAGTGAGCCATTTTGCTGAATCTGTCTACAACAACATAGACACTGTCCATACCTTGCTTTGTCTTGGGTAAACCAACTACAAAGTCCATGCTCAAGCATTCCCATGGCCTAGAAGGGATAGGCAGTGGTTGGTATAGGCCTGCATTTGAAGAAGTGCCCTTGGCCTTTTGACATACCACACAACTCTCCACATACCTCTTGACATCTAAGTTCATTCTTGGCCAAAAGTAAAATCTTTGAACCAGTTCCTGAGTTTTGGTGATCCCAAAATGACCACTCAATGCACCATTATGTTTCTCTTGTATTAAGTTCTCCCTGATAGAACCTCTAGGAACACAAAGCTGATTTCCTTTAAATAAAAGATCACTTTGCAAGGTATATTCAACATATTTGCTATGGAAATGGTTCTTATACTCAAGACATACCTTATAAATTTCTGCAAAGTCTTCATCATCTGCATATAGATCTTTGAAGTGATCTATTCCCATGCTTTTCAACTGAATTTCCTGAATTGTGAGGACTCTTCTGCTCAAGGCATCTACCACTTTGTTGAGAGCTCCTTTCTTGTGCTTGATATTGAAAGTGTATGCTTGCAAGTACTCCACCCATTTCATGTGTCTGTGACTCAACTTCTCTTGTGAATTCAGGAAACTGAGTGCTTGGTTGTTTGAATACACAATGAATTCCTTGGGAAGCAAGTAGTGCCTCCACTTCCTTAGAGCTTGGACCAATGCATACATCTCAAGGTCATAAGAAGAATACTTCTTCTTGGCTTCACTTAACTTCTCTGAATGAAAAGCCACCAGTCTGCCCTCTTGACTGAGAACAGCTCCAATAGCTACATTTCGCTTCTTGCATCTATCTAATGGTGAATAGCTTCAAAGCTTGGTAACACCAAAACAGGTTGGGTAGCTATCTTTTCCTTCAGCAACTCAAAACTCTTGTTAGCTTGCTCATTCCATACAAACTTGGTTTTCATTCCTCCTTTAATGGTATCCAACATGGGAGCACAAATAGCACTAAACTGTCTTATGAATTTCCTATAACACTGAGCAAGACCATGGAAGTTTCTTACCTCTATTGTTGTCTTTGGAGTAGGCCAATTGAGAATGGATTCTACCTTGCTACTGTCCATCTTCAAGTTGCCATGTGATAGTACAAATCCAAGGTACAACTTCTATTTTGATGTTCACACTTTTCTAGATCATCATCGGGCCTTCTCCTCTGCAGCTTTTGAAAAATCAACTCAATTTGTTGGAGGTGTTTCTCTTGTTCTCGCTATGATTAGTATATCATCAAGATACTACCAAAACCAATGTGTCTTTGAGGATTTCTCATTCATGAGTCTCATGAATGTGGAGGGGAATTAGACAAGCCAAATGGCATAACCAGGCCACCATAGAGACCCTCATTGGTTTTGAAGGTTGTCTTCCACTCATCTCCCTCATGTATCCTAATTCTGGTGATAACCACTCTTAAATCTATCTTGGTATAGTACCTCGCCTCACCTAGACAAATCCATGAGATCTTCAATCCTAGGGATGGGAAACCTATACCTGATGGTTATCTTGTTTATTGCCCTGGAATCAGTACAAAGCCTCCATTCTCCTCCTTTCTTAGGTGCTAAGACATTGGGAACTGCACAAGGACTAATGCTTTTCCTAATGAGACCTTGGTCAAGAAGTTCTTGAATCTTCTTGGCTATTTCCTCATTTTGTTGAGGTGTCATCTTGTAAGCTGCTTTGT
>VDFB02325252.1:0-42317 GCA_007258455.2 Sequoia sempervirens | reverse complement strand
AATTAATAATAATTATTTATTAAATTCAAATAAAAATAATTAATTAAATTCATAATTTATATTGGTGGAACGCTGAGAATATCCTTTAAAAACCCTTTTCGTTTCATCAATTTTGGGTTAAAAAAAAATTGTCAACCACATACCCATCATATCGCCACTTTTTGGCCCATCATGATCCTGCACATACCCATGTATTTTTAAATTATAGTATATTTTGCATTGGTTGAGTAGTGTCATTAGGGTCACTTGTGCAGATTGAAGTTCCATAATTTGTATCTTTCAATATCATATTATTTCCTTGGTTACCCATATGATTGTTTGTTGAGTAGTGTCATTGTGGTTGGTGTAAACTTGGGGTTTTCCTATCTAGTTTCCACTTTTTAGTGTAAAAAGGCACATTATCTAACTAGCCCCTAGTTAGTAACTATTCACACATATTCACATGTTAAGTTTACTTAGGCAGTTAGCAATGTTTCTATAATTCACTAGTAGACATTTGATCTTGTTCCCTAGTTTCCACATGACATAATATTAAGACACTTGTTATCATCCTAGTTAGTCCTATCTCTCAACCTTAGCTATATAAGAAAGGTAGCATATGTAAATTTTGTAATTCATCAGGCATGTTCAATGATCACATTTGATCTAATATATTTTGCATCCATTATTGGAAAATATATGCTCTTATTTTTCTCCCTTATAGAAGGATATTTTATCTCTTGTAGAAGGACATTTTGGTTTGATAGAAGGACATGTTCAATGATATAAGAGCTTGAGTCCTTGAGTGACTCTATTAGGGTAAAAAATATTTATATCTATAAATCTCCTCAAATTTGAGTGTGATTTATACATTATCTTTTTCTAGGTTGTAAATCTTGGTGGATCTTGAAAATTTGAGTATGTTCTTCTCTTGCATCCAAATATGACTTGGAGAATTAAAAAAACTTAATAGAAATACTATAATTTTTTGGGTTCTTTGTTTTTTATATTTTAGGTTGATTTTGGAGATTTTTGGTCCAAGTATAACCTCACCATTGAGTTCAACATGCCCAAGAAATTTAGTTTTTCCTTTTATTTTGTTGAAATTGAACATGTGAGGCTAGATCTACAAGGGTTTGAAATTGGGAGGTGGTTGCTAGATCCAAAAGGTAGCTATAATTTTGTAGCATTTTGGGACAAATATAGCCTTTTCATCATGTTTAGAAAGCCCAAGAACCCTAAGATTGATTGTTGATTTTTCAAAATCATAGCACTTTTCCTTTGGCCCTCATAAATGTTCTAAACCCCCCGTACCATATTATCATCCATACGATTGTATGGACATGAAAAAAGAAGATTTTTTTCAAAAAATATTAAAAAAATAGACCTATGCATGCATGTCGTACCCTACACAAGTGTTGAAAGTACCACATGGTAGTGTTGTTCCCAACAAGTTCCATGTGGTGCCACTATATTAGCTTGCCACTAGTCCATGATGCTTGCCACCTACCAAATACCACTAGTGGATGAAAACAAAGAATATTCCACTATGGTAAAAAGGGTTCCCAAGAAATAGAAAAATATCAATGTAGGGAATATTCCTAGACAAACAAAGATTTTTTGTTAGAATAGTATTATGGTAGTGTAGACAAGTCAAATTTGCATTATGCATATTCATCCGCTCAATAAATAAATCAAATGCATCACATCCATTCACCTAGTAAATCAGGTTCTTATCATCAAAAGCTCAATCATAGTTTAATTAAATAAATCAAGCTTTATTTAATTAAAATCTCAAACATGCATTTTCCATCATTTTCTAAATTCAAATAAATCAATTATCAAAGTCTTAAAAGTCAAATCACCTAATCAGCATTAAATCAGCATAATCATCATCTATTTAATCTAACCCTGATTAAATGTTAATCCCATCCCACTTGCATTATCTAGATATCTCCACTTGCACAATAAATCAATTTTATTGATTTATTAAAACCCATTTTCCCTCAACATGACAAGTCAAACATGGCATTTATTGCTCTTTTTTTTCTTGTCCCCTCTCAAAATTTATTGCAAATTTGAATTCAAATTCTCCCTCTCATGGGCACTCTTCCCAAATCTTGCACAACCATTGACCATTCACCACTTGACAAGTGTCATCTTCTCATTGGAGGATCTTTAGTCCCACATTCACCATCTTGGCCAATCTCTCATCAACAAAATCTATAAAATAAGGCCTTCATTCTCATTCATGGATCCAATTTTATGCAAGGTTACTCTCTTCATTTTGAGATTTGATCTTGTCCATTTCACTCCATCATCTCCATTTGCATTTTATCATCTTGAGCTTTGATCAAGGATTGGGAAAGGGTCACTAGCACATGTGACACCAATCCACTATGGAATAAAGTTTTGACTATGCTTTTATATGCTTACATTTGATTATCTTTGTTTATCTAATTTGCATGTTTCATCATAGTCAAGTATTTCATAGGGATTTCAAATCTAATGTTTTGCAAGGGACTAACATGATGATGTTATGTTAAAATTGTTAACCATTTGCAGATTTGATGTCCACAGGTAAAAGCATATTCTAGCAATTAGTTGTATTTTTGCTAAAATTGTGTGAATAGCCTCTTCCACCTAGTCAACCCCCCTCTCCATTGTAGTTTTCATTTTTTCACCTAGAATTTGAAGACTCATAACTCAAGCTCAAGAATTTTGATTTATGAGATTTTTTTTTATTTGGGGTAGAATTTCATGCTCTTCGTAGCAGTTTAGATTTTTTCCAATTTTGGTGCTTATTTTTCTATAAATTATAGATCTTGAAATGTTTTGTTGAGGATTTCTCATTTTGGGAACTCCTAGGGCTTTATTCGATCTTCTACAATAGCATTTTTTGGTGCAATTTTTTTTTTTGAAATTGCATAATTTTTCCTAAACATTATAGTGGTGTAATTAGATTTATATTAATTTTTCTAAAAATTTTAATTTGATTCTATGGCTAATTTTTGGCATTTGCAAGCACCAAGATCAAGTCTATTTTTTTTAATTTTTGGAAAGTTCCACCTATAATTACACTAATTATAAAGTGGTAACATCATGGATTACTAGTGGGTCTCATGATTGAGTAATTTATGGCGTAATATTGAGTTTTTGTTATTGTAGTTATGTCCCTTAATCCATGGAGAATCAAATATGATTATAATTGTGGGATGAAATGATATATACTAGATGAATTCTTGAAAAATGGACTTGATGGTTTGAAACTTATTTATGATCTTCATGAATTGAGACATATTTGCATTTATATTGGGATTAGTTTTCCAAATTCCTCTAATCTAGCATCAATAGATTCATCATATGTTCACACTTAAGAATCTTTTGTGGACACATAATTTGGGTATGAACAACGTAGTCTAATGACATGCATTGAGATATCATCTTCTCCATATACTATTTCTACTAATGATACTTGTGTTTCTATATTAATGGCTACTTGTGTTTCAATTCAATAGGATATACATCACCTTCCAAATATGGCTACTTAAAGGATGAATACTTGACAAATATTGTAGGTTTATTTGTAGAGTCCCATATTTTAGATTTGGGAGACACTATTCATTCTATTTATCTTATCTTTGATAGATTTGATTCTTATTTAGATGTTATGAGGGCACATTTAGACCCTCCTATTTCTTTTTTTCCTATAGATGCTTCTATAGTGATAGTTTCTACAAATATTTACGTTATATCTAACTCAATCATCATTTATGTTGAAATTTTTTTATAGATGTACTAGATTATTATTGGTCTAGTTTTCTCCCTTAAGTAGACTCTTAATAACCTAAACTTTCATGGTATATGATTCATCCTATTAGTATTTGTCGCCATTTGACATTGACTTGAAGACTTTTGAGTAGGAATTATAGGAGGCATGTTTATATTTAGAGGAGATATATTCATCTTTGGATCCTATTTTACATTCATCTCTATTATATTTTGTATTTTCATCTTCATCATTATGAACTGAACACCTAACTTGGTAGTGGAAACTTTCAATATCAACATGTGGACACTTGAGTAGAATCAAGAGACTTCATACATCTTGATTTTTCTTCCTATTGATTCCTATCTAGAATGGGAAGCTTTCTTGCATCTATACTTGGTTTTTTTCTTCCCAAAATAAAAAATGGTGTTTTTAGGCATTGGATTATCTTTTGTATTCAATCACCCACCATTTTTACAAGAGATTGCACATTGTGGGGGGGGGGGGTACATTCCTTGAATAACTCTAACAAGGGTCACTCATACAAATTTTTTGTCTTTTTATTCCTAATTTTAATCTTGAATTCAGATGAGGTTTTTTAGTTTCAACAATATAACAATCATTTTTGAGTAGTTATTTGTATCTTTTTCAATCTTTAGTGGTGTTCTTCATGTTCCTAATCTTTTTGAGACATTTTTTGGAGGATTCTTAGTTCACATGTTTTATCTCCCTTTTGAGGGGATATCTATTGTATTTATAGTAGAAGTTTTCATTGTGGGTCATCTTGAGTCTTCCTTCCTTCCTTCACTTTTTTATGCTTTTCTCTTTTGAAGAGGATTTTTCCCCATGATGTTTTCTCCTTTTCTCTAGTTTTGAGATATTTTTTCATTTATACATGGGTACCTTATAATTAGGCCTAGTTGCTAGGACTCATTTTTAATTTCTATGTATTAGTTAAATTATTCCCAAGTTTCACTTATGGGGGTGTTAGAGTAAAAAAGCAATTACCTATTGAATTAATTATTGGTTCTATTTTTACACTAGCAACTTAAGCTTAGTTATATTATGTTCATTTTTCTCTCAAATCATAGGATTAGGACACATGTCATGATCTAATTTGATCTTCACCTAGGGTTTCTTAATCCATATTAAAATGATTTATCATTGTGTATTTGAATCATTTATTTATTTATTTTGAAGCAATAGAAATCTTAGGGTTTTCATAGAAAATATATTTAGTTTTTCTCTCTTTTGTGATAGGCGATCTCTTGGAGCTATAGGATTCAAGCATTAACTTCAATATGTTAGGAAATTTGTCTCAACATTGGATACTAATATTAAGAATAGAAAAATATAAATTTATGGCTATAAAACATAAAGAAACAATTTAGTGCTCTAGAAGTCAATTTTGGCCACAAAAAATTGTCAAAAGTGTTATTAACTAGAGAAAGAGATTGTGGAAACAGGGACCTCTTTGATCCCTAAAGTTTAAGAAAGTTCTTAATTGGATTTTCAGATCAAACGTTATGAACTCTAGAAGTTGGGCTTCCAAAATTGGAAATTTAAAAGCATCTATGACACATAAGAGACAGATAAGAGAGAATTACACTTGGTGACCAATTTATGCAACATGTTATGACACATTATAATACATCTTTAAATGGAGACAATGGAGCCAAAATGGAATTCCCAAGTTGGTAAGTGGATTATGATGAGCTTATGGTAAGTTCAAAGGATGTATTATTTTTAGCATGTAGGCCCATCTTTGTATTAGGGTATTGGATTTTTAATGAGGGATTTGGGAAATTTTTTTTTGGTGATTTAATGTTCTAATTACCATTTGATGGTTTCATACATTACTTATCCTATTTATTAGGTGTTTGAGAGGGAGGTTTCATATTGAGTTTTTAAGTTACTATTATGCTACCAAAATTGCTCCAAATTTTTTGTTGGTAATAAGCTTAATAAAATATTATAATCTATAAGAGTATTGTAATACAATTTTTTCCCCACATAAATTGCTATATTATAATATTTTTTTTGGGTTTATTTTCTTATAACTATGTGACCAATTTATACTTTTACACATAAATCCTCTCAAACATTGTGTAGGAATCATATTATCTTCTCTCTTTCTATAAAATAAAATAAAATAAATCTCATAAAAAATTAAACATAAGGTGAAAAAGGGCACTAATAATCACTCAACATAGGGAAATAATCTAATGGGTCATATTAAGAGAAAACATGAAGGAATGAAGTTCATAAAATAACCAAAATTGTCTTTGGTTGGAGATGTATGCCTCTTGCAGACAACAAAATACCAAATATGTAGCAAATAATATTTTTAGAAAAAAGCATAACTCATGTGGTGTTAGAGAAATACATGATAAACCAAACTTAAAACAACATACATTATGTTATATAAAATCAAATTTTCTATTATTTTAGTTTATTTTCCCCATTCTAAAATTTCCATGATTATAATCATGAAAACAAAAATCAAGAATACAAATACAAACAAACAATGTACACATGTTAGGACATTACTCTATTGCTAGCTAGGCATACATAGCTCCATAGAGATATATTTGGATTAATTGAGGCATTACTCTACTACTTGGCATGCATCCATAGTCCCAATAGAGATACCTAAATAACCTAGAAAATTTGAGACATTATGACATTCTTTCTTCTACTCAACTTCATTTCAATTTATCTTGACAAAAAAATTATTTTTAAATTTCTCTCTATTTTTTTTATATTGTTAAATAATAAAAAATGAATATTACCAATTTTTTGGGTACAAATATTAGTTCATGAGATATTTCATTAGGAAGATATTTCGTGGCTATTGAATCCATAATAAGTCACCAAACAAAATTAGAAAAACATGTGTTTAATTAAGTGTTTTTGATAAAATTAAATAGTCATGTATAATAAATAAATCAAGAGTAAATTGAATAAGATTAATAAAATTTGGTAGATATTTTACTACTTTTAAGGCTTTCTTAATAAATCAAATATATGAATTCATTGAAATGAAATACATCTCCTACAAAAGCCTGAAGCTAGGAACAAGCAACAAGAACCTAAAGAAAACCAACAAAGTAATCTAAAAAAAATTAAAAAAATAGTATAAAACAAAACATAGAATAGGGAAACATAAAATTTATATACTAATTATACATTATACATCAAATTCTTAATTCTAATGTGATTCATTCCATTTTAAAAATTATATGGTTTATGACTTACATTATTACAAGATAGAAACATAATTACTTTCCTAAATCATCAACTCCAAAAAGTATAATTTAAACAAAGAAGATTTAGGCAGTAGAGCCCTATTTTACGCTAAACAATAATAGCTCGAAACATCAATATTAAATTATTTTATGTTATCATCTTTATCTACAACCTAAACACACTCATTAAATAATATATTATTCTCTACATTTATATTTAATATGTTAATATATTGTAGGATAGACCCACAAAAAATTCTATGATCCAAGGCCATAGAAAAATTAAATTCATTTCTTGCCTAAGGAATTTCATTTGACTATTCATGCTTTTTTCTTACAATTCCAACAAAACATTATTTGAAGCCTCAAAATTCAATTTTAAATTTTTTATAAAGTTTTCTAGAAACTTAAATCTTTGATATCTTCACATCCAGACCTCATCTTGACTAAAAACTCATCCACAATATACATTTTTCAATTCTAGAGCTTTAGGTAAAATTTTAGTTCCATGCATACTCAAACATAAACTTTCTAAAAATAGAGGTCTTGCTATTTTTAGCTGTTTTTAGAATTTTGAAAGTTCTCAACCATTCTTAGGAATTTTTATAGGAAATGAGATTCAAAAGTATTTTCCAAACAAAATAGAAAAAATAAAAAATAAAAATAAAAAAAATTGTGATCGTGCAAAGATTGCTCTTACATCTCTAGATGTTCCTACCTTATAAATGAAAATCTTGAAATTCCTTATGATCAATGTTATTCTATTTTCTAATTTCTTTAAGGAAATAAAGATCAAAATCAAAAGTTCCAAATTTTTGTGGCTCAAAACATGTCTATATATATGGTTTGCTTAAAATAAAATTTCGCTAGGCATGTAGTTGAAATATGTTGCATCATATTGATTTTCAAGTATATAAAAATATTGTGCAACTTATATTTTTAAACTTGGGTCATACAACTATGTATTTGATATGACAGATTGAGTTCTATGATTATCAATATTTGTATTAGTAGTAATTAGTTGAGGCATCTCCTATGAAGAATGCAATTCTTCGTATTGCCTTATCTTCATGCTATAATTATTATAATTCTAAATAGAAATAATTATTGTTATCAAGCTCACCATCATCTTCATCTTCATCTCGACTCACATTCAAGCCCCAAAAAAAACACTTCTTCATGGGTGTAACAAATTATTTTTTAGATTAAAGTGAGAGTTTCCACTAAGACAAGAAATTTCACTATTAACCCTTATGAAACTCAACTCCAAAAAAATTGAAAGCTTAAGTACATCTCTTTAATTGGCTTCTTCCTCTTTATCTAATGTTCATGTACCAAATTGAGCATCTAGAATTCACATTTATTAGCACCATCCCTTGAAGGCATTGCATTTAAAGCACACAATGCTTGCCTAATTTTACAACAAGGTTAGCCCAACAATAGACACTGTGTAGACTTGTGAACTTCATTTATTTGGGAGAAAAAGCTCAATACAAGCTCAAATGCCTCATGAAGCAAGTCTATGCACATAGATAACTTGGACCTTTTATTCTTAGGAATGTTTGAAACAATGGTTACACATCTATGCCTAAATTTAAAAAGGAGTTCAATTTTACTTCTCTTGATATTGACAAGATTTTAGATTAATAAATTGAGATAAAGTCTACATCCTATGAAAACAAAGATTAGGAAGGAAGACTAAACTATTTTCTTGCATACATAATTAGAGATTTGACAAAAAAAATCCTCATCCATTTATCTTATTTGATATCATTCATCAAATTTGAAAATATTTAAATGTGTGAAGTAACCTTTTATATCATGCTCATCCAAACAAATATCCATGAAAAATCAAATTGCTCATACTCAACATAAGGAGAACTTTAGGTGAAATATCTATTTAATTTATGAGACTACAGCTAACTTTCAAACTAGATAAAACTAGAATACATATCTTTATATAAAATCTATATAAATAACGCGGATAGATTTATTCTTAGGAATGTGAATTTATAGTCACATTGTAAATGGAGTTGACTAAGTCAAAGACTTGGGAGGAGGGATTGTGTGGCAGATTTGAAGGTTGGTAGGTGCTTTTATCTGCTGTAGAATACCGCAACTACTGGGAGCTACGTGTGGATCAAATCTTCAAACACCAAAATGGGGCGCTACAGATCTGTCAACCATTTTAGCCTCTATTAACATCTCATCTCCATGATTACTCTACACTTGCACCTGGCATTTGATAGTGAAGGCAAAGCTATAAGCAATCTAAAGTGCCTCCAATAGCCATGCGATCTCCATGTAAGAGCCGCCAATGAGTAATCAAGGATGTGCCTCTCTTTAACACCCAGCACCTTCATAGCACAGAAGCATCACCCTTGGAGAATGTGACCTTGCACGAACTGCACATATATGGCATCATGCAGCTGCAAATCACTATCTCGTAGCCTTCAACATTGACTTTGTGTCCTCTTGTTGCTTGGATTTTCCACACTACCCACCTGAATAATCTTTGCTCCTCAATCCTTAGGGGTTAATTAGTTATTATTCGTTGTACATTTTATTGGTATCATGCATGGGTATGGAAACTCGTCTCTCAGCATGAACATAGTACACAGGATTTGGGCACGGATGGTTGTGAACTCCTTCGTAAGTTATAACCAGTATTTCGTCCTCCAAAGGCTTTCGCTCTACCTGTTTCTTCACACTGCATTTCTTGTCTGAGCATTTATAATGGCACCTGAAAAATTCAGACTCGCTTTTAGTATTATTTCTCAATCAGCCCTCCTACGGTAAAGCTTCCTAAGTTACAAAGATATAAATTATAAAAGAATCTACCTTGGCATTCTACAATTTTCCATCGATTTCTCTTTGTACTTGCACCATTTGTACCCGTCGTCCAGAAGTTCTTCACTTTTCACTTGAATTATTATTTTCTGCGTCTGATTTGATTTCTCCTCAACATTCTTCTTGCTGCAAAAAGACACTTAGCAGTTAATAAATACAGTAGACTTAATTTCTAATAGATAAAATAGTTCTATTTACCATAGTCTTAACCCTACAGCACGTATACTTCTTACTGTTTGCTCTGGCACTGCAATATCCCACCTTCATCATCATTTGGTAGAAGTTTGTGCGAGTCTTCACCTGCGAATATATGCAGGTTGTATTTCAACGGCTCAAAATGATTTGCGGCCTGTCAAGACTTGGCCTACATAAGCAATCGTGGAATGATTCCCAGCATGGCGTGGATGTAAGGGCAGTACGTCGGCCTCTGTGAGGTCGCAGGACTGAGTGGAGGATGAAGGAGGAGGCTGCGAAATGCCTGCATAAAACCACTCCTAGAGGCGGCAGGTTTTAATGTTTTTTAATCCCTTTCAATGTACACGGATACAATGCTGCTGCAGTGAACGCCTTTCGGCGTAATCATGTTCAAGAAAATTAATTTGTCACACAAGGAAAGCGAGCTCCCTATTAGGCATAGTTAATTCATGGCCTGGGTGACAGGGATATTCTTGACATTCTACATTGTGTGATGGGGCATTCACTAAAAATAATGATTTATATGCTACTCAAGAGTATGAAGAATCAATTTCATGAAATACAGCCAACGATCTCTTTATGGTAAAAGTCCACGCGATTACCAAAATAAAGCGTTTAAGGGTAGTTTAATTTAATCAGTAGTATAAAATTGGCATAAGGACAATAGAGGTACTTAGGGTATATGTCAATCAAAGTACATAGTTGAGATGATTAAATGGTGGTTGATTATGGATCAATTAATATGAGTGGGTAACTCTTCTTTGGGTTCTAGTATATGTAGAAGAGTTTTTAGAAGTTTTTAAATACAAAAAGTAAAGATAAATAATAAATTAGTAGTCGTATGCATAGGCATGCGACAATCAATCGATAGGGGCCTACCGTGGCAGTGAACGTTTGTGGTGAGGAGCATTGAAGCTTTTTATTTGCATGGAAAGGTGACCATGAATGAAACTAATGGGTTAGATTGTATGAATCAAGTAATTACGAAGAACATTTTGTATAAATTTTATTTAGTACTATTAAAAAATTTGGAAATCAATTTTTAAATTTGTTTAAAAGTGGGAACTTAAAAATTAAATTAAATAATAAATTTAAAATAATTGTTTCTTTTAGCAAGAATATTTAAATTTTATATTTAATGACAACAGATGCACATGTATATTGTCACTTTTTTTGTAGCCTATTGAATCAATTAATCATTTAATTTTGAAGTTAATGGAAGTTTTTTGTAAGGGTCATCAAACATGTGTGTATTTTTTAAAATTGGACAAAACAAGTACACATTTTTTCCATGAAAGGAAGACATTCACTATTGAGTACTTTTTATAATTAGTATATTTTTATAGTTTTGGAAATTAATGTTTTAGTATGCATGTGTTTTTTGACGAGAGATGGAAATTAGCTATAGGCATCTCCACTTGTAATTCTATTGCTATCTAGAGAAGGGGTGACAACAATTTGTATCTAACAATTGGTTTCCCAATTGAAGATTCAACCTAGATTATTTGCCACTAAATATTATAGACAAAATAGGGAAATTGTAAAACAACTCCTAAAAGAATAGTTAAAAATTATAGCTAAATCACAGATGAGTCGGAATCCACAGTAAACATTTTCATAGAGCACAAGTATTACGGATTACAACATAATTGAGAATAGAAAAATCCACTTTTAAATGAATGATTGCATAGTGCAATTGGAGAGTCAAAATAGATAATGTTGCAGGAGGGGAAAGTTCAGTACAAAATATCCAAGACAATATATTGATTCAGTTACATTTGAAAAGAGTCATTTTGGCACTATACATATGTTGCACATACTGCACGATTAAATGTTGGCTTCTCAACAAATAGAAACTTCAAACAAATAGCACATAAGCTAAAGATGCAACCACTTGGTAGTACATAAGAAACATGTTGTTACAAACCATGTTTTCTATACATGTATCTATGTGAGAAAAGATATATGGAATGAAAAGGAAAAACAAAAAACCCATGCTCGTTATCCACCCTTCCATATTGGCATCATGGAGCCCCGGGACCCTAGCCAAACCCCCAAGCAAAAGCAATATGGAATGCCCATTGGAAATTTTGTGGAGCTCCATCTTTTGGAATTGTCATCTATGCTTTAGCCTAACACCTACAAATAGAAGAGAAAGGTATGTCAATGGATGGGGAAAGAAGATGAGTGAGGGAGGATCAAAGATTAGTAAATATATAACAAAAATCAATAAACACAATTAGAAAGTAGAAATGACGAATAATATTTGCAAGGTGGTCAGGGGATCTATTTATTGATTATGGAGAAGTTTTTCACTTACATGTACTATTGGTTATGCTTGAGAACCAGAAGAGAGAATTGGATTGAGTTGTTAGAGCATTGAATGATTTGGAACTTACACAACACATCAGTGTTCAAACCTTGAAACCTACTATGAAAATGAACAATAAGCAGAGAACAAAAATATAAACAATAAATTAATCATTTATGCAAAATACCCAAGAAAAAAGGACTTACTAATTGTGCAGCCCAACAGTTTGAATAGCCTCCAACCTGCCAAAAGATGGAGCCAAATGTGTCAAATTTAACAATAGTGTGTTATCAAAGCAACACCACAATGGCTCTTCTGAGAATACAACTTCATGAAAGTATACTCTCCCAGGCGCCAGCATTCAATATTGCATTTACATACATATATATACATGTATACATATATTGGATGGCAACATGTGAACATATATATATATATATATATGCATGTATAGATATATATACATGTAATGCAACTTAATCAAAATACACTTTCCCACACTGCTACATTCAATATTGCATTTACTTTGACCAATCGCATTTACTTTGTCCACTACCATAGTACAACAAGAATAGAATGCATTAGGGCTTGGGAGAGCAAACACTTAGCATATACAATTACTCTATTTGTTAGGATGGTACAAAGAAGTAGTTTAATCAATGTGAAAATTTAGATATGAAAAGAGAAGAATAACATACATAGCAATTAACAACGTACAACAACCTATTTCTAAGGATTTCTAATTAAATGAATTACAACGCTCAAAAGATGCACATAACAGAGAATGTAGAAATGTGGGAAAGTATACACTAGAATATGCAAGAAAATATTTTTAATTCAGTTGCATTTTGAGAATAGGAATTCTAGTATTATGAATATGTTGTCCAAAATATGCACGAAAACAGGTTTATTTAGTTGCATTGTCAGAGGTATGTTCTTAGCAAATAGAAACTTCAAACAAATAGTCTATCAACTCAAGATATAAAGTTCAACAGATTCAATGAGTCTTTTCACAATGCAATTTAATCAATATACTTCCTCATAGATTTTGCAACACATGAGTGTTAAAACCCTCGAACCTGCTATCAAAAGGAACAATAAGAAGAGACTAAAAGACATGAATAATAAATTAATCATTAATGCAAAGTACCCAGTATACATATACACGTACATAACCATGTAGATATACATGTAATCCAGTATACGTATACATGTATATATATGTATACATGCATATATATATATATATATAGATGTATACAACTATATATATAGATGCAATGTATATATATATGTATACTGTACACCATGCTAGATGAGTAGTTTGCATAGATGGTTAATTTATTGTCTGTGTTCTTGTCAAATGTTTGTATCTTTGTCGTTATACCCATTGTGGAGATTTGAAAGAGATTATCGTTCTGTATCAATGCAAAAATTGCAATTAAATGTCCTTTCTTTTGCTAGAAAATATGTTGAGGGTTATTAATTTGTTTGCCATTGGTTTATGGTTCTACTTATTTGTGTCTATTGACCAATGAGGAAGATTTAGGTAGATTCTTTGTTTAAGAGGTAAGGTTTAGGATGTTAGTAAAATCCCTGGAGAAGTACTGTCTATTTTTCTAAAAGAATGAGTTATGAAAGAGCTATTACACAGTAAATCCTATTCATGGTTAGGTTGATGGAAGCCCTATTGAAAAAGATTAAAAAAGAAGACATTAACAATAAATTAATCATCTATGCAAAACACCCATGTAAAAAAGAGTATAACCCCACAAACCTCATTAAAAATTCCACATGCATTGCGTCATACTAAATACTATAGAGTAATAGAGAAATTGTAAAAGTGGTATTAGAATAAGACAAACAAGTGCAATGAAGGAAAATGCATATCATCATAACACATGGATAGAATGGTTAAGGAAAATATATTTTGAAGTCTTTGAAAAGATCAATGCATGTCTACTTGCACATGTATATATATGTATGTATGTTTTACTAATAGTTCTGTTACAATTTCCCCATTTTTCTATAATACTCAATGACAGATAATGCAACTGTTGTTATACAATTTCTCTATTTATTAGCACACTACAAAGAAGGTGGGAATCAAAGCAAAATGAAAACCATGGAAGCTCAATGAATGTGAAAATCTATATTGGCAAAGGGAAGAATAAATTACGTAGCCTTTCATAATCTACAGTGTCCTCTTTGTAAGGATTTGAAGTGAAATTAATTAGAGGGTTTTGAAGGGGCCAATTGTACAAAATGTGTATAGCACCAAAGATGCATAGAGTGTATATATGTGTCTACATATGTGTCACCAC
The DNA here is from genome assembly GCA_007258455.2 of Sequoia sempervirens. Classification (NCBI taxonomy): domain Eukaryota; kingdom Viridiplantae; phylum Streptophyta; class Pinopsida; order Cupressales; family Cupressaceae; genus Sequoia; species Sequoia sempervirens. The sequence goes on along the minus strand of VDFB02325252.1, from coordinate 27,641 downwards.
TCCATGCAAATAAAAATCTTCAACCTTCATTGAGAAATTAAAGTTAAACGTTGTTGTCGTTGCTAGGAAATATGGAAAGTGATAATCTGTACCCTGCTGTTCATTTGTTGTTTGCAGGTATCTTTGTGCACTTTTCATGTTATAGCCATTAACATAGGAAAACTTGCAAATTAAGAGTATATTTCCGGCTTTGAAGTGTTATTCTAGTAACTTTCTTTTAGAATTTCTTTATTCGTTTAGGTTGACGAGAAAAGAGTATAAGTTGATTTTTTTATTCACAACTCAATTCTTACACAAATTGTTTATCTTGTATTAATATGTTTAACATGGTCTTTAAGATATAACATAAAGAGAATAACTATTGTAGTCAAGTACATGTATTATTCTATGCACGATTGTTTATATAAAGCAAAAAATATATAGAGGGTATGTAGCCATGGAGGGAGGGGAAAATTGATTCTATAAAATAGGAAAATATAAATATGTAAAACAAACCTTGTTTACAATTAGAGTATTGGATGTCTTTTTGACACCAATTATTGAATGCATGGGTTGCATTTTTTCTTGTTGATCTATCTTTGTATTGAGCACAACATCATACAACTACAAAGCAACATTTCATATTGTTATATCAAAATATATGAGTGAAATTAGATAAGTAAGGAATGGGGAAAAGGCATTGTGGAATGGACCACTACAAGAATAGTAGTGAAGGTGTCGTAGGCTATGGACAAGGGAAGCTGAGGAGCTCTCCAAACCAGAATGCATGCTAGGTGCATATCAGTTTCATTGACAGGTCTACTATGAAACAAACACTAGTGTTTATCATTGCATAAGGCAACCAAAATAGTTGATATCGTTATAGTAGAGAAATGAATATTATCAACTGGCTTATGAGCAAACACCTACCATTTTGTGTTTGTTGAGAGGGGAACGATGAGGAAACCATGAAGGCAATAAAATCCATGGTTGTTGTGGACATACTCGAGCAAGCCAAGAAAAATAACATGGAATTTTATCATGTATCACGGAAAAGAAAATCAATGTACACAACACTATATATTTATGAATGTAATATATAGGAACAGTGAAATAGGGAAACGATCGGAAAAGAATTTTGCAGGAAAACATTTGTAGCAATTTGAATCAAATACAACTAATAGAAAAGATAACAGGAAGACATTTAACTTTGTGGAAGGAAAGCACAGAGGAGGAATGTGAGAAGTCAACGTATATAGGCTGTTAGAGTAGAAAACACAACATCGTTGGAGGATTTCAAACTTATTAATCAAATGGAAGAATTTTTCTTTTGAGAATGCATCTACAACATGTGCATATAAAGGTTAATAAATTGGAATGTTGCAAAGATGTTATTTACTTATAGAATTTTTTGATCACGGGAGCATCCGGTGGTGTGAGACAATCTTGCATAACAAAAATATACTTTCCATTTATGTTCCTTTTGTTTGCTTTTGTGGAATTTTTTGCATTACGGATTACCTTTAGTTGAATAAGGTTTCCAACTTTCAGAACTATTTTTTTGCTTTTTCTGCTCAACTGCTATTTTTAACAAGTGTGAATTTGAAGGTGTGGGAAGACACAAATTTATGGGAAGGTTTAGGACAGAAAAATTAACACTTTGGCGAAAGAATCAAGTCAAGATCATTCTGGTTGAAAGTTATTCAAGTTCAGTTTCTATTTTTTGCCACAAAAACCGAGGTCAGGTTTGAAGGCACTAAATAGTGCAGAGTTGGTACATTTTTAGAAATGTGCTAATTTTTTTAATGTGAATTTAAATTTGAATTTTAAATTGTAACTTTTGGTGCCAAATTGCCAAAACTCATATCTCGAATGTTGTTTTTGGCTCCAAACCAAAAAGGGGCTTATTTATGGGCTAGTTTCTGATTTTTGGGGAGCTTTTTGGGGAAAAGAGTTTGCATGCTACGAAAGGGGGGTAATTTTCTGTAATTTCTGTAATTTTTAAAAATTTTGTAGCTTGCATGTATCACAAAGCTTGATTTGGGATCCCTCATATAAGAGTTCCATATTTTTGAATAAAATATTATTCTCTATTTTGTGAGTATTGTTTTGTGTCTTGGGTTTGCTCCCTCGTCAACTTTTTTTTCTAGTTATTGTTGGTTCCAATCTTCGTGCATCTTAGACAAATGGAGTTGTTTGTGTTTGCATATCTATTAATGTGTAACAACTGTAACTATATGTTTACACCATTGTATGTTAAAATCAGTTGTAAGAGAATTGTAAGTATGCCAATAAATAGTTGACTTCATGGAATTTTAAAACACTTAAACAAAGATGGGAAAATGGAATATACAAAAGAGTGTATTGGTTTGAATGCCATATAGTAAAAGCATCACACAACAAAATCTTAGATGAAGAAGTCGGCAATTTAATAGAATAGAATAATCAAAACATAGAATTGGCCTGTACAAGTTGTGGCGTCTAGTTATTTGTGCATGGTATCTTTGTGCATCTTTGGCACTATACCCATTTTACACAAATTATTACTTGGTATGGTTTTTAAAGATACAAGTTAGAAAATGTTTGAAGAGGCAATGGCACACAAGCTGAGGTAGATGCAAGAATAATTATTTTGGAGCCTTTTTTGTTTGTCGGCCTATCGGCTGGAACCAGAAGCACTTGGCAAGGCTTACAATTGCTCAAGGTGTGCTTCTTCGCTACGGCAACGAGCAGTGTACTTGTTGGTGTCAAGCCTAAAGTATCTCTTAAATGAGAAAGGTGGATCAATACGAAGTCTTTCAATTGATTTTACACATGAAATAGCTATAAAATTCAACCCTTTCTTCTCTTTGGTACCTATGTTTATTGTTGCTCTATCCAATGTTAAGCCTTGTGCTTTATGTATTGTGATTCCCCATGCCATAGTGAGTGGAATTTGTGTTTGACTCCCCTGACTTATAGCTGGGATGGGGATGTCTCTTGGATGTTCTGGGTCCCATGGTGGGCCAATGTAATTTTGGAAGCGAACAACAACATAGTCAGGTGGGTTTGGCAGTTTAGAATCTAGACTGTACACAATAGCCATAACAACACCAAGGGATCCATTGACAAGGCTAGCTTGAATCCACAAATTCGTTGTTACCATCACCTGTTCACCAACACAAAGTAGCAATTATGGGAGAAGCTATTCATCATCTCCATGATCAGATGCCTGTTGCTGAGCCATCCAAGCAATGCTAATGGCTATTGGTAGATTTAACTGTTTGATCATTTTTTGTTGTGGAATGTGACCAAGTCATTTGTCACAAAAAAATGTGTAGCAACATCAAATTGTTGTCTTTTTGTGGCTGAGAGCATTTTATTTGTTTGTTTCATAAGCTCTTCCCAATCACCATGGAGAGCCTCAAAATTTCTTATATGAAGAAGGATTTTGTGAAACTTTCGTTGTGAAGGGCTATCTCCTTTTTGGTGAAAGATAGTGTCTAGGGTTATTGAGACCATGAAAGTGTGCCACAAAGCTACTACCGATCGATGAGGATGAAGCATAAATAGGTGTATCCATGATAGGTGGAAACTGAGCAAGATCACCAACAAGGATCATAGAAACATCGCCAAATGGCTCTGTCTGCTTATCTAGGAACACTTGGTGTAATCGGCTATCTATTTTCAATAGAAATTTTGGGCCTATAAAAATCATTTCATTGATCAATATGTACTCAATATACTTAAATTGTTCTTGGAATAATGTCAATTTTTTCCCTTGCAAAGGACTCATATCCTTTATGGGAATCCAAAGTGTTGTATGGATTGTAGAGGAACATATGTTGTATGTAATGACACCTCTAGGAGCCAATGTGAGCAAGCAACTATTGGGTCTAGCAAAAGAGGTATTCATTTGTTGTCGAATACAATTTATGAGGAAGGATTTTCCAGTGCCAACTATCCCTTGAATAATCAAGCGGAGAGGGGCTTTGGGTGAAGGTTGCATATGGTGGGTTTGGAATATTTCAAGGGCCAATTGCTGCTTCGATGAAAGTTGATGGGTTAACATATCTCTAGGAAAGAATTGAACCATAGCTTGCTCACGTTGTGCCTTCACTGATGAAATGAACTACAAAGAAATATTATGGAGTTCTTTAGGAACATGGTTTGCATTCCATGGATGGTTCATATCAAAATCCCACCTACCCAATAGCTGAAGCTGATTTATACTAAAGTTAGTAGTAGCACCAAGCCAAGAGAAAACTTCCCATTCATATTCATCCATAGAAGGATGATGGTTCAAATCATCAGTGTCACTATCATCCTGTTCTTCAATTGTGGATGTAACTAGAACTCTATTAACATTCCAAGGATGATAACCAGCCATTTTTAAAAGTTTCTAATTTTCTATTATATGTTCTCTCCAAAGACTTATATCTGTTTGTATGTTTCAGAAAGGTTTGTATAACATAATTTCAGTCCAACAAAATGTCTCAAATATCTTTGTATCTTGAATAGAATTATTCTTGAATAACGGGTAAACAAGGACAACTGCAGGCTGGAGCCTTGGTTTCCATTTATCCTTTTTGTGTTGCTACGAGTGTGTTTATAGGTAGACCGAGTCAATAAGGGATAAATCAGCTAACTTTAGAGGCCTTTGCATATAGCAATGAATATAGGGTATGTGCAGGATCATCATGGAAAAAATAGGCCCTTAAGTGGCAAAAAAATAAAAAAAATTAGAGTTAGGCAACTTGAAGTAAAAATTTGAATAAGTTATCTATATTATTTCAAAAATATGTAAGAATAGAATCTATAGCAAATTGAATGTAGTTTCTAAAGTACTAGGTTTTAAAAAAATAAAAATTATTTGGTGAAAATTTGAAATTTTCAATGCAATAGTACTTAAATTTCAAGGAAAAAATAAGAAGTAGGTGTCTATTTACCACCCTAACCATAATAAAATGATAATATTTTTTATAATATTTTAGATATAAGTAGAGGAATCATGTCCCGATGTGATACATATTTTTTTTGTAATTGTTTTCCAAGTAAATAATTAATTATGATTTTTTATTACAACTTTTAAAAATATAAAAAACTCATATGTTTTACCACCTTAAATGGTCAAAACTTCATGAAATTAATTTTCTTTTTAATCCTATAGTATGCAAGCATGGAATGTGACACATGTTTTGGATTCAAAAATGTGATACCGTTTGAAAGCTATAGATGTTTTTCAATCATCCTATCAATCAGGACTTTAGTTGTAATTCGAATAGAAAATGAATAATAATTAGTTATTAAATTCAAAGTAAAGCATAATTTATATTTGTGGAAATTTGAGAATCTCCTTTAAAAACCCTTTTCATTTCATCAATTTTGGGTAAAAGAAAAGTTGTCAGCCACATACCCATCATATTGCCACTTTTTGGCCCATCATGATCCTACACATACCCTATAGTTTGTTGGAAACTCTTCATTAGTATCATCTTTGTTTATATGAAACCATGTCTTTTTGCAAACATTCGACTGAACGTATCATCGGCTTGAAGTAAGAAGAGGCAATTTTTGTAACATATGACATGTCTCCTGTGCAGAGATGCCACGTTTCACAAGCATATTCATTATGAATTTTTGGTATGCAACAATGCTCTATACTCAACAATATTTGTATTTGCAACTCTTTTCAACATATCTAGATATTTTTCTTTTTTTTTCTCAAATTTAGCTACATATTTAGAAATATAATTCAAAATAATTTTCCTAGAAACAACTGGCTGGCAATCAACAGTGGAACGCCAAATTGCAAGCATAGTTGGGCTATGAATATTTAAGCGATCATAATTTCTTTCTGGTTTGTAGGATTTGTTAGAGGTAGCATCAGATGTCAATGTAGAGGTAAGTTGTTGTTGCCATGGTGCTTTATACCAACATTGCAATTGCTCTCCTTTTCTTCTTAAACAAGTATATTCAAAGCATTTTGTGTTCCTTTGAACTGCGTTTAACATCTCTTCATAATATATGATTGGATCATTGGTCAGGATCTAGCTTGTGGTAAGAAAGTATGGGTCTTCTTCAGAGTAATGATATGTTCTAAGCAATCTTTATGTAGGGAAAACATGGATTCCAAGCTGAAATATATCTATCAAAAAAGTGCCTTGCTATGGTAAGATCATGGTTATTGGACCAATCAAGAGTATCCATTTCAAGAGCTTCTGAAAGCCATAGAAAACCATGCACATGTGTAAAGCCATGATGTTGCCATTCATATAATCTTTTGCATGCAAAATATTTTCGATCACCTCCTCACAGAAAATTGAGAATCTATGATTTAAATATAAAGATGCTATATGTGGATTCTGAACAACACTATCTATTAGTGTATTTGTTGAAGGATCCATCACTAAATGAGATGCAGTAGGGAGAACATTTTGCAGGTCATCCCATTTTGTGTCTGCATAGCTCAAAGTGAAAAAAATGGTGGGTGTACTAAGTTGTTAGATCATAGTGGTTAGTTGGGCTCAAAAAGAGCAGGTCCTGATCAGCGACGTTCCAAATCACACCAATTGATTGGCTAGTTGGTGGTCAGGAGCAGCTTGAATTTGTTGCCTCAAAATAGTCAATGACCTAGGGATTCTATCCTCCACATCTGCTCTAACAAAAACAAAGATAGTTTGTTGGTTGTGATGTCTCATAATCAAGTTGTAGAGAAAATATCTAAACCTAACATGTTTTCCAAACCTATGGTCAAAATATCTCATTAGGTGGAGGGAATATTCATGCAAGTGAATTTTAATATTTCTCGGTTGAAGGGGAAGCGTTGCTCTAGTGGGGATCAATGTTGGAAAGGCCATTGAAAATAAACCTTCAGTGTTGTATTCACTAACAAGAGAAGAGCTAACTTTAGGCCAAGATAAGATATTCTAGTCTTTTTTCCCAATTTGCAAGACATCTTTTATTGCTTGAAGCTCTCATCTACCATTTGGTAAGGAATAAATGATGAAAAGTTTGAAGAACCATTTTCTTCTTGTCCAACATTTTTTGAGCTGGTTGATGGCATTGGGTCTTCACTTGAAACTTTCTCTATTGTATGCAACAAACTGGACACATCAACAACAACATTAGGTAACATATTAAGAGCCTCAACATCAATCTCAACATCATTGTAGTATTTTTTATATTGGATTTTGTATTTCAATGCATCCATGACATGATGTTTATTAACATAACAATCATAATTCCTGCCTTCAATAGTGGTCCTACGAACGATAATGACCTCAAGGTCTTGCAGACGACATGAAAAAAGTTTTGCGATGCTTGAGATATCTTGAGGGAAGCTTATCATGTGACCACTATATTTAAAATGGCCTCCTCTAGCATGGGTGACCTATAAAACTTGAGCCACCCTAGTAATAAGTATCTCTTCAACTTGTGTTAACTTTTTGAGTAACAATGGTTGTGGGCCTGGATCCATTCCATTTGCAGAGCTGAACTGATGGGCACCATTTTCAGAATAACACCTTACACATGGCTTTTGACCTAACATTTCAATGTGCATCCCTATGTAGCTTTCCCTACATATTTGGCAAATAGAAAGGTTGGAAAGCGCATTTATGCGATGTCAAAATTGCTTTACCACAACATGATAGGTATCATTGAATATTTCTTTGAGGTATTATTCTTGTGTTCATGCAACAGGTGAGCTCCTTTGAGATTGTATACAAGGATTGGCATTTTCCATTGGAATTTCGTGCTGCAAGGGAGCATTGTTACCATTTTCATGTGCAAATGTGCTTGTTGTAGCTATCCTTTGCTGTAAGTATTTTTTGCGATGCTTCATGTATATTTCCTCTCTATGCTTCCTATAGTACAAATAATTTTGTTGTTTTGTTTTACCCTTTTTAAATTCAGCAATTGATTGGGCTGTGCAACTTGACTCTTCCCGTATAGCCTACGAGTATACATACAAGCTCAAGTACATTAGGATATATGAATATGTATATATACCCATACATACATTGAAAGTGGCAATTCTACATAAACATATAACAAAATATATATGTCTATCCATCTGTATATGAATCAATATCTGTGAATGACCAAAAAAGGAATAGCATAGGTTGAACATTAGGAAATATTAAATTCTAGTTGAATATACATAGAGGACTTGGGAACCTCGGGACAAGGAGGGTTGGGTAATAAGTTTGTGCTCGTGTGAGGCTTAATGCATCCTGCCATTGCTACGCAATGGGGACAAGCAAAGCAAAGTAAATGCAAGTGGGTTGAGTAAATGTAATATTGAATGTTGCAGTCTCACAAACTATTCTTTGATTAAGATGCAATGTCAAAGCAATCTGAATTCTAGCATTAATTTCATAGTAATTGGGAAAAATTTGTTGTCTACATATCTAATCTATGATATTGTAGTATTTCTTTTTGCATATACATATACATATACATGCACATGCATATACATACACATATATATACATATACATATGCATACATGCATACACATATATACATATACATATACATATATATATATATACATACATATACATATATACATACAAACATATATACACATATACATGTACATATACATACATATACATATACATATAAAATATTGATTGTTGCAGTGTCAAAAACTATACTTTCATTAGGTTGTACTATCAAAAGAGCCATTGTGCCATTTATTTCATAGCAAAAGTGCAAAATCTGTTGTCCTCATATCTAATCTATCATATTGTAGTATTTTTTTTTTCATTCCCATAGACATACACATATGCATATACACATGCATATACATATACATACACATATACATATCCGTATGCATACATGCATACATATACAAACATAAACATACATATGTACATATACGTATACATATATACATACATATACATGTATATGTATAGACATATATACACATATACATACATATACATACACATATACATACACATATACATATATATCAAAGCAATCCTTTTATATGCTGGAAAATAGGAATGCATATCTAGTTCCACATCTATATGCTTTGTCAAGATGGCCCATGTAGATGTACACCTAAAAGCGAAGAGAATTGGAAACAATAACACCAAATTTGCAACAAGTACAAGATAGAGAGAAACCATACTTACAAAATCAAGATCCGAAGGCCAGGTAGCCACACCCTCAAAGCCAGACTTCGTGGAGAGACAAACAGGGGCTGGTAACAAATCAATATTGGCAGCCTCTACAAACCCATCCACAAAGCCCACTTTCATAGAAATAGTTCTACGAGCTTATATGTAGTGACACAATGTTGCAATTTGAGTTCACTAATTGACAACTTTATTTCACAATTAAAAAAAAAGATCAGTGTACTATAGCATCCAAATGCTAATTGGTACACAACTTACAAATATCAATTTATAACCATTCCACTTTTAATATTGTTTAAAGAAGATGAGATACAACAAGAAGAATAGAAGTCCACTTTTAATGGTATGTAAACACCAGGGGATACATCAAGAAGAATACAAATAATAAATGCAAATGCATATACCCTCATATGTATCTCTCTATCTTTTAGGATGCTTATATGTGTGTGCATGTAGGCTTTTATTTTTTCTATATATATGTATTTATGCAGATTGTAAATTTTACTATGTTATGGAAAGAATCATATGGTGCAATAATCTATCCAAAAATGTGTATAACATCGCAGCCTTAATTGCAGATTCAGCCTAGGGTATGTGCAGGATCATCATGGAAAAAACATGCCCTTAAGTGGCGAAAAATTTAGAAAAATCAGAGTTAGGCAACTTGATGTAAAAATTTGAATAAATTATATATATTATTTCAAAAATATGTAAGAATAGAATCTATAGCAAATTGAATGTAGTTTCTAAACTACTAGGTTTTTGTTTTTTTAAATATTTGGTGAAAATTTGAAATTTCAATGTAGTAGTACTTATATTTCAAGGAAATAATAAGAAGTAGGTGTCTTTCTGACCACCCTAACCACAATAAAATGATGATATTTTTTTATAAGATTTTAGATATAAGTAGAGGACTCATGTCTCAATGTGATGCATATTTTTTTATAAGTTTTTTCCAAGTAAATAATTAATTATGATTTTTTTATTACAAATTTTAAAAAATATAAAAACTGGTATGTCTCACCAACTTAACTTTGTCAAAACTTCATGAAATTCATTTTTTTTAATTTATTAATCTTATAGTATGTGAAGCATAGAATGTGACGCATGTTTCAAATTCAAAAAATGTGATACTATTTGAAAACTATAGATTTTTTTCAATCAGCCTATCAATCAAGACTTTAGTCATAATTCAAATAGAAAATGAATAATAATTATTTATTAAATTCAAAGTAAAACATAATTTATATTGTGTTTGAGAATATCCTTTAAAACCCTTTCTTATTTTAATAATTTTGGGTAAAAAAGTTGTCACCTACATACCCTATAATACATACCCATCATATCACCTACCTGGGGCCTATCATGATCAAGAACTTTTGCAAAATTTTGAAATTTTATGGCTGTCTGTACCCATAAGTTTCCTAAGAAGCCCATACCATAAGTATAAGAATCTGCTTTGCATAACATATTCTCCCATGCTTTAGTTTGTTTTCATCATTTGGTCCTATAAAATCTACCTGTCCAAGAGCATTTGAAAGTATAGATCATATTGGCATAAGGTGATACAAGTCTCACCGATCCAAAAAGAATCATTTTATACTAACACATCTTTTCTTAAAAAGCATAATTAAGAGGTCAGGTAATTCCATACCCATAAGATTACATTTGAGGATACATACCGTGAAGTTGCGCTATAGTCCTTAACGCACTGCAGGATCCTCGCATCGGCAAGACAACAATCATCGATAAGTCATATCGAGCCATGTGTGCTCTATTGATTGAAGCAATAAAGAGACATGTTTCCCAGACTTGAAGTTTCATCGGAGAAGGGGTCCTCCAAAAGCATCTTAACTGGTCTTGCTAATAAAGCAAAGCAGTGGATTCCCTTGGCACGTCATCAGATGAGTTTATGGAGTCATGTCGATCCCCTATGTCACAATCACAAGATTGTATTTGCAAAGGAATTCAGATATGTTTAGAGGGGATGATCATCGCTAGACAAAATTCAGCTTAAGAGACATGCGAAATGGTCATAATCAATGGAAGCCATATAAGAAATTTTTCGTTCCCAACATTAGAAATTGGATTAAAGAAAAATAAATAGATTGAAGGCTATTATATCCTCACAAGATACTTTAGTAGGTTCTGGGAGGGATGTCTTCCACTCACAAAAGTCACAACATGCTAGTTTCCTACCTAAGTGAGATATAGTGGATACACTCCTAAGGATCAAGAAATAACCCTTTTGGAGACTCCATGTGCATTAGTGAAACCATAGAGCATCTTAGCAATATATGATCCTGATAATTCGTGAGAGACTCAAAACTTTAGAGACTACAGGATGTCTTAGCGGGTATCTAAGGAACATTGGTAAAAGCTCAAATAAAATTTTTGCCCGAGATTTGAATACAAAAGGACGCGTCCTTTCATGTAATTAATGTATAAATATACATTTCTGGTAGCGAAAGAAAGAGAATGATAGTGAATTAAAAAATACAGTAGGTTACAATGTTTTACAATTATGAGACTATGATGCATTTTTAAAACAATGGAGATATCAATGGAAGTCATTTGATTTGGTGGCATATTTCTGGTATCAATTGTTTGTTGTGTTAATTGAAAGTATTGCTGAAGTTTTCTGAAAGGTTGATGTTCTCTAGTTATTTAAACTGATATAAGAAGCGCATATTCAGTTTATCAGTGCACATTTGTTGTATCTATATGGTTTGATTAATTGGTTCTTTCAAGGAAAGATTAAATCATTTTAGTCAATCATAGTAATTAGGGAATCTCATTTGGATCATTAAGAAGAACTCGGTAATCATATTCTTGCATGTTTCTACAAGTTATAAACTCAAATTTATATGCCAAACAATTAGAGTATCTACCAAGAAGATGTTACTTGTTTTAGATCTTTCATCTGACTTCGTACACCCAATAAGGCACTAGTCTCTACCATTCCATTGTTTAGTTTCATTCATTTTTACATCTGAGCATAATAGTTTTAGCCTTGATATTGCTTATACAATAAAACTCATTTATCCACTCCCATTTGCCATTGTGGGTAAATTACTTTAGGAAATAAACAAAAGTCAAGTATGCTTCATTGTTATAGGTATACTTTCCTAGGTCTGGAAGCACTTGAAGAGTAGAAGGTTCAAATAATTTGGCCTTGTCTGTTACCCTGAAACGTTGTGAGAGCCTGGCAACCTCTCATGGTTCAAACCTGCGTTTCTGAGAGCTAACAAATTGGTGACTCTACTAGGGACTATTTCAGAATATCTAGTTGAAGACCATCATATAGAGTCATTGAAGAAAGATTCATAATTTGAGAAGTTTAAAAAAAGGCGATCCCGTTGGGGATAAAATCAAGAATAATTTCATTTTTCTCACTTTTAACAAAGTGAGTGGCGACTCTGACAAGAACATTGCATCTATTCAACATGAATGGTAGAAGATCCCAACACAAAGGAGGTCCTACTGGTAACACTAAGTGGCCACATAAGGATGATAAGGGTAATAAGATAGTTGATGACATGTGCATAACAAACAAAGACAAAGCATGAAGACCACATTGTGAGACATATGACCGTTATGATACATGGAGAGATAGTTCAAGTGGAGAACCTTGTACTCCTGAAGAAAAAAGAAATCCCTTTCATAATCCTTAGAAATAGGTGGAGTTTGATGCTAAACTCAAAGTTGAAGGAATCAAGTATCAACAGGAAAATGATCAAAGAATGGAGGGTAACCAATATGAACCTATTGGTCATGTAACCCCTCAAGAAAATTTTGAGTTCTTGACTGACAAAGAATTAGAAATACAATTGGAGTTTCAAAAACAAGAAGTAGAAAGAGAAAAAGAAAAATTGGAACAACAGAGGCTCCAAAAGATAAAGGAACTCCAAGACTTGAAATTGAAGAAAGCCCAAATTGATACTCAAACAGCTAGTCTTTCAAAGTATATACCATCTCATAAGCAAGGAAACAATTATGCAGGCCTTCAAATCAACCAAAGGCTCCTCAAAGTCAGATAGGAAATCAATACAAGCAGCCAAACCATCCACTGTATACCACATCACAACATACAAATGCACAACCAACTCATGGTCAACAATATGTGCCATATCTTCATACACAATACAATAATCCAGTGTACCAGTATCAGCACTTGCATAACCCTCCCCCTAAACAATACACAACAATGATTAGACAGTTTAATTTGATAGGGTTTCAATTATATCCTTACCCTATGGATAGCAATTGGAGAAGTCTTGTTCCTAAATTTACAGGGAGTAGTGCAATTACTATTGAAGATAATTTGAGGAGTTTTAATGATTTTGTCCAAGATTTGGATATACCATATGAAGATTTACATATGAGGTTGTTCATGATGTCACTCACCGAAGAAGCTAGGGATTGGTTCAATAGCCTACAAACAGCTTCTGTTGATTCTATCCAAGAATTTTAGGATCAATTTCTCGAACAGTATGGAAATCTATGTGCACCAAATGTTGCTTTTCATGAATTAGTAGAGATTCAAAAATATAAGAATGAGTCAATTTATGAGTTTAACTGGAGATTCAAAAAGTTACAAAATAAGATACCACCTGGGTCAAAATTACCAGACTCTGCAGCATTGAGTGTTTATTTGAAAGCATTCGATCCAAAAATAGGGTATGAACTAAGAAATAGGTTTCCAAGGGATTTAGCTGAAGCCCAAAAGATAGAAATAACCATTGAAAACAATAGGAAAGCTGCTAGGATGATCAGTAAGAGAGACAATCCTAGGGTTTCTCAGCAAGTCAATAATTATCAATACAAATAGGAGAACATGTATAGAAATGAGAGGCCTAGGTTACATGACATGCCTTACAATACAAATTGGAAGGATGGAAAACCTGTAATAGATAGACCTAGGAACAAAGAAACACCTGATCCATTAAGGAAGAAGGGAGCGTATATGGTCAATAATAATCTTTGGTGTGAAGGCTGTGATGGGCCACATTCCCCAAACCACTATGTTGTAGCCCAAGAAATGCAAGAAGAAGGAATGTTAGTGGGTAATAAAGGAGAAGATCACACAGTGTATTTGACCTCAAATACTTTCCATCATGTTGAGGAGAAATATTCATCTTTAGAAGATGAAGGCTATGAGTACGATGTTTCAAATCAAAGGTGCAATGTCCACATGGCTGAACAACAGGTTTTTTCTTATTCTGAAGAAAATCATGTAGAACAATACTTTGCTGAGGTGCCTGCTCAATGCAATATAAGGAGACCCACTGAAGAGGAAATAAAGAGGTTAACCATTGCTGCAGTTGAACAAGAAAAGAGCAAGTATTGGTTAAGAAATAGGATAGTGAATGAAAAGGAAGGTGTCCCCAAGGGAATATTTATGAAAGATAGAGAAGTAACACCAAGAGTTTTGAAGAAAACAGAAAATAAGCAACATGATAAGAATGAACAAAAGCTTGTTCAAAAGGAGGAGAACAGAGAGTTATACAAAGAAAAGAAGAAGGTTGATCAAATGAATAAAAGGGAGAAAGAAGAAAGCAAAGAAGAAACATTAGAGCAAAAGAAAACAATTAAGGTGGAGGGTTCTTCTTTCGGCTTCTCTCAGGCTTTATCTCAGGTAAAAATGTCTGTCCCACTTCTCAAGATGATGAAAATTAAGGAGTATAGGGATAGTGCAATTCAATTGATAGCAAATGGAAACAAGAAAAGTACAAGTTCTAAAAATTAGATGGCTACTAAAATAGTTAATAAGTAGGAGAAGGTGATTGTCCCAGAAGTTTGTATAAATGATGTATTAGTAAATTCCCCACAGGTTGATCCTTTTTTCACCATGCTACTTACAAACAACAAACTATTGAGGAATTGCATGATAGACTCTGGTGCTGCTATCAATATCATGCCGGTTGGAGTTATGAAATATCTTGGCATGTGGGTGGATACTAATGGAGGGAGGTTCTATGCAATGGATAGCAAGCATGTTCTAGTAGTTGGTATTTTGAAAGATGTTGAAGTCAAACTAGTTGCTTATCCTCAGGTGGCCTATAATATAGATATAACTGTAATTGATACCCCTCCTCAGTTTGGGATGCTTCTATCAAGACAGTGGATGACAACGGTTGGGGGAAATGTCCAATTTGATTTATCTTATGCAACAATTCTAGTGAATGGTCAAGAAGTTAAGTTATACAGGGAACCAAGGATGAACCAAATTGTAGATTGTGTACCTCAAGATCAAGTCAATTGCTTTTGTGATGTGGATCTTGGGAATTTTAAGATAGAACCAGCCCAACCAGAATTAGTCAATGTTGATCCAATTGATAAACATGTTGCAAAAAATTGTGATGGTGTGTGGAAAATGTACTTTTATGGAGCATGTATCCAAGAAGGTAATGGAGCGGGAATAGTATTTGTTTTGCTTGAAGGAGTTGCATTTAAATATTCATTTTTTCTGGCATTTGAATGTATGAACAACATGGCAGAGTATGAAGCTTTATTAATAGGTTTGAATATGGCTATAAAACATAAAATCAAGCTGCTAGCTATTCTAGGGGATTTCGAGCTAGTTGTTTCTCAAGTTAAATTAAAATATACAACAAAACACAAGAGGCTGAAGCAATATAGGAATGTTGTATGGGGCACAATTGAGTTGTTTGATGCTTTCTCCATTGAGTGGATTGATAGGTCAAAAAACATAATGGCAGACTTTTTAGCCAATGTAGCACTAAGAAGAGATGACATCACACTGGTTGGAGTGTCTCAAATTGAGTTCAAAACAAGACCCGATGTGCCTGACAATATATACAATTGGCAGGTTTTCAATGACGATGTTGACCTCCTGAAATTTCTTCACTGTATAGATCAATATATGAAGCTCAATAAATTGATTTCAATGCCTTTGTAGAAGAAGCAGATGGAAAGTAGACAATATTCAGGAAGGAGGTCTTACAACTTAGAACTAATAGGCTTTCCAAAGGGCTAGTAGCATTGGAGAGGGTATATGATGGAAATGATCAGTCCCTCATGAAGCAGACACCAGTCAAGAGGGAGGATATTGAAGAGGTCAATTTAGGGACTGAGCTGGCACCAAGAAAAGTATATATTGGAAAGAAAATAAGCCTGACAATTCGAAGAATGTCGATTTCATTATTGAGAAAATATAAACATGTGTTTGCATGGTCTTATGAAGGTCTCAAAGCATACAGGGAGGATTTTTTTCAACACAAAGTACCGTTGAAACCAGATGCAAAGCCATTTAGGCAAAAGCAAAGACCTATTAACCCAACATTGGAACCAAAAATGCAGGAGGAATTGGAAAAGCTTAGAGATGGAGGTATCATCAAACCAATCAAGTATTCAACATGGGTTTTGAACCTGGTTCATGTGAGGAAGAAGAACAAGGATATCAGATTATGTGTAGACTTCAAAAATCTAAATATGTCATCCCTCAAGGATAATTAACCTCTACCAAATATGGAAGCCATGGGTATGTAGGATCATCATGGAAAAATAGGCCCTTAAGTGGGTAAAAATCTTAAAATCGTGAGTTAGGCAACTTGACAAAAATTTGAATAAGTTATCTATATTATTTCAAAGTATGTAAGAATAGAATTTGTAGAAAATTAAAATGAAGTTTCTAAACTACTAGGTTTTAAAAAAAAAAAAAATCTATTTGGTGAAAATTTGAAATTCTCAATGAGTACTTAAATTTCAAGGGAAAAATAAGAAATAGGTAACCGGGTCTCAATTCACCCTAACCATAATAAACATAATATATTTTATAATATTTTAGATATAAGTAGAGAACTCATGTCCCAATGTGATGCATATTTTTTTTTTTAAATTCTTTTCCAAGTAAATAATTAATTATGAATTTTATTACAACTTTTAAAAACTATAAAAACTCCATGTCCTAATTCACCTTTAACTTGGTCAAAACTTCATGAAATTCAATCTTTTCTTTTAATCCTCTATAGCATGCAAAGCATAGAATGTGACACATGTTTTAGATTCAAAAAATGTGATACCATTTGAAAGCTATAGATGTTTATCAATCAACCTATCGATCAGGACTTTAGTAGTAATTCAAATAGAAAATGAATAATAATTATTTATTAAATTCAAAGTAAAGCATAATTTATATTGGTAGAAAGTTGAGAATCTCCTTAAAAAACCCTTTTTTTTAATCAATTTTGGGTAAAAAAAGGTCGTCAACCACATACCCACTATATTGCCACTTTTTGGCCCATCATGATCCTGCACATACCTCTATACTACATAAAGTAACAGGGTGTGAGTTGTTATCTATGATGGATGGGTTCTCTGGTTACAACCAGGTCAAAGTCAAAGAATCCAAGCAGTACAAGACATCTTTTACAACCCCATGGGGAACATATGTTTATGTAAGAATGTCGCTCGGGTCTCAAATGTAGTTGCTGCAACCTTTCAGTAGTGCCATGGATTTTAGGCATTTGCAAACTTGATTAATGCTATAATGGTAGTATATCAAGATGACTCCAATGAAGCATTCAAAAAAAGGGCTGGAAGATCTGCGTGGTGAACATCCTGCCTATTTACAAAGCTTTGGAATATGGTATTAGTTTGAAACCCTAAAAAATGTCATTTTGCAATCACAGAGGGAAAACTGCTAGGACATATTGTGTCAAGGAGGGAATTAGAATAGATCCTAAGAGGGTTGAGGCCATAGATAAAATCCCTATTCCTAAAACTGTCAAGGCCATCCAATCAATTTTTGGAAATATCAATTTTGTTAGGAGATTTGTGTCTAATTTTTCTGAAATTGTCAAGCCCATATCAAAGATGCTAAGGAAGGGACAAATAATAGATTGGAATGCTAAAACATTGGAAGCTTTTATATCCATCAAAAGGGCCATCAAAGAAGCCCCTATCCTTAAATCTCCAGATTTTGCAAAACAGTTTCAAATATTTTCATTTGCCTCAATGCACACTATAGCTGCTGTTATGTTACAAAAGAATGAGGAAGGTCATGAGCAACCTGTGTCTTTCTTCAGCAAGTCATTGCAGGGGTCAGAATTGAAATATGATATAATGGAAAAACAAACGTTTGCATTGATAAAAGCCACAAAGGATTTTAGACCGTATCTTGTTGGAGCTAAAGTGATTGCTTATGTACCTCATGCAACTGTTAAAGATATCTTGACACAGTCAGAAGTGACAGGAAAGAGATGCAGGTGGACTAATAAAATTCAAGAAGAATTTGATATGGAAATACAAATCACCAAATTAGTAAGAAGTCGAGGGTTTGGCCAAGTTAATGGTAGAAACAAATATTGAAGCAAATCAAATTTGTAATGTAGAAGATGAAGGAAATGCAATTGCGAGTATTGAGCATACTTCTTGGTATACAGACATCATGTATTACCTTAGACACATGAAGTTCCTTGAAGGATTAAGTGATAATCAGAGAAGAACTTTGAAGTTGCAAGCATCTAAATATGTGTTCATGGAAGGTGATTTGTTTTGGAAAAACAGGGACATGATGTTGTTATTATGTCTGGATGAGTCACAAGCCAAGCATGTTTTAAGAGAGATGCATGAAGGAGTCTGTGGAGGCCATTATTTTGCAAAGACAACTGCACATAAGATTCTCAGGGCAGGTTATTACTGGCCAAAAGTCTTTAATGATTTTTTTTCATACGTAAGAAGATGTGAAGCATGCCAGAAGTTCTCAGGGAAAATGAAGTATCAAGGAGCTTTACCACTTAGACCTTTGCAGGTTGAAGCCCCTTTTCATCAGTGGGGGATTGATTTTATTGGGGAAATACAAGAGAAATCAAGTGGACATAAGTGGATATTGGTAGCTACTGATTACTTCACCAAATGGGTAGAGGCAATTCCAACCAAGCAAGCAACAAGTAAAGTTGTGATCAATTTTTTGATAGATAACATTATTACCAGATTCAGTACACCATTAAGATTGATTACAGATAATGGGATGTGCTTTAGATCTGATGAGTTCAAATATTTTTTTACTACGCATGGTATCACTGTTTCTTATGCAGCTCCTTACCATCCACAAGCTAATGGCCAGGCAAAATCCAGCAACAAGAGTCTTCTGAATATCATAAGGAGAATGCTAGGTGGGAATAAAAAGGCTTGGGATTCAAAATTGAAGTTGGTTGTGTGGGTTGATAGGATAACTGTGAAAAAGGAAATTGGAAAATCCCCATTTGAATTGGTATATGGAACACAAGATAGGATGCCTTTACAAAAAAATTTACCAATTTACAAATTTATCCTTTAGGAAGATATAGATATTCCAGAACCAATGGAGGAAAGAATGGAGAAGCTGACAGAGCTTGATGAGATAAGAAGAGTAGCTCAAAACTAGACTGTGAAGTTGTAGGCACAAATGAAGTATTTATTTGATAGAAAAGAAAAAGATAGAAAATTCAAAGAAAATGATTTGGTGCTAATGTGGAATGTAGAGATTTAAGGGTTTCCAGTGCATGGACAACTCTTGACAAATCTCTCAAAAAAAATTCCATGTACAGTAGTTTAGGAAATAAAAGGAACAGGAATTGCCAGTACATGGACAATCCTGAAATTCCTTCAAATTTTCTCCATGTACAATAGTATAGGATCATGTTCATTTCCACTTCCTTTCATTCCATCCTTCTCACTAATCCATGGCCTTGAAAGTTAGGTTTGCTCATCCAAAGATCTGGATCCTTGTAATGATTTCACAATCATTCATCCCAAGATGGAGCCATTGTTAGAACTGTAAAATTTTGAAATTTTATGGTTGTCTATACTCATTAGTTTCCTAAGAAGGCCATACCATAAGTATAAGAATCTTCTCTGCATAACATATTTTCCCATGTTCTAGTTAGTTTTCATAAGTTGGTCCTATAAAATTCACCTGGCCCTGAGCATTTGAATGTATAGATCATATCGGCATAAGATGATACAGGTCTCATCGATCCAAAAGAATCATTTTATACTAACACATATCTTTTTTCAGCATATCGGCAAGAGGTCGGGAATGTCATACTGATAAGATTACATTTGAGGATACACATCGAAAAGATGCAGTTCACAGTCTCAGCAACCAGAGGATCCTATCGGCAAGACAACAATCATCGGAATAAGCCATATCGAGCTTGTATGTGTCTTACCGATTGAAGCACAAAGAGAAATGTCACCCAGACTTGAGCCATCAAAGTAAGGTCCCGAAGCATTCATCCGGTCTTTAGATATTAGTACCCCTCCATTTATGCTTATGTTTTCTATTGTTATGTTTTTATACTATTGCCTATGGTACTTTGTTTGGATATTTTGATCACTGGCTTTGAGCGACATTGGATTTATTCTGTGACATGGTGATACATTGTATGGTGATATTTGATTTCTGATATGATTTGATATAGCTTAGATGTTTACTTTCAGATTATTATTGTTATGTATATGTTTTGATGGACTAACAGTCATTTATTTTGTCAGTCTGATGTAATGTGTATTGGTGTGGAGAGTAGAATCGCATCACTCATTTTGTGAGTGCCCTGTGATATCCATGATTTTCTCCACACGATGTGCCTATACAATGGTTTATATATATATGCATGTTATTGCTTGGTTGTAGGAATTGCAGGTACATGACACCAACTCCGCTTGGGTACTCAGGTCTGAGCATGTCAAGACTCAATGGAAATGTTGATTGGGAGGTAGTAGTTTGGTTCATCCTAGTCTAGTCTATAACCCGGTCATTGTACATTGTCAGTTTTAGTTTGAGTCGTGGTTGTCTTGTATTTTTCTGTTTGGTTTAATTGTTGGAAGGAAAAATGTCAATTTTAATAATAGTTTATTATGTTTTAATTTATTGTTATTTAAATTAATTCGTTAAATGCTAAAGAAATAATTTTTTTATTATTTTATTAATTAATTAATTAGTTTGTTTAGTTAAGTAATTTGATCGTCAAGGTTGAATTTATTTAATTAAATAAATTAAATAATTAAATTCATATTGTTAAATTGTTTTATATGTGAATAGATTTTATTTGAAAAATTTAAATGTTTTGTGGGAATGCATTTTTAATTAATAAATAAACTTTGCATTGAAAATTGTTAATTTTAAAATAAAATAATTATATGCATGCAATTTGAAAAGAAAAGTTATCTAAGAAGTGGTTGAGATATTTTTGCATTTTCTCGACATGTGTGCAAGTTCCATTTATTGATTATGGTTGAGGAAATTTGTTTACGGAGGTTATTTTGGATCTGGGAATACACAGAGGTTACACAATTTTTCTTCACGGAAAAATATTGAGCTCTATAAAAACTTTATGTATTGTGTTAAATTGGTAACTTTGTATACTTGTGGAAGATCCCTTTGGTGGGAAATTCTTGGTGTTGGTTATAGCTTTCCTGTGCATTTGGGGTTTTCTTTGGAGAAGCTTTTTGGAATTGTACGCTACAGGCAAGAGGTTTTCTTCTACAAGCAGCTTTCTAATAAAAGGTATTTTTCTTGTAATTTTAGTTTCTTTATTTTTGAAAAGAAAATTTGTTTGTTTAAATTCCATCTTCTTGGAAATTGCTTGTAGAAAATCTTCTGTTGATATTTGTTATTTGTCTGCAAGAATTTTCAAGAACAGGGTTGAACAAAAGAAGGATTTCAAAACAAGTTTTATATGAAACCTCTGTGAAAATTGTAGAAAAGATTTTTATAATTTTAGCTGTGAATCTACTGTGATTTTGATTGAGAATTCTTTAAAAAAAAATGATTAAATAGATAAATTTCTCAATCTTTATGTAGGAAAACCCTATGACAGATGTTTACATACTCATAGTATTTTATTTACTGTTAAATATTTGTGTGTGTATATATATATATGTATATATATATAATATATACATTTTATATTAAAAAAAATTATCATATCTTATATTAAAATTCTGAAATCCGTACGTGGATTTTTTTTTTGAAAACGTACAGAAATTTTTAAGTGTGGAATCATTTTTTATTCGCATGAAATTGAAATTTGTAAATTTCTTTTAAAAAGAAAAAAATAACAATAATATTGGGGAGGGACGAAACCCTCCCCATACTCCTTATTGGTGGGCACAGCCACCAAGGCTACACACAGCAGCCCGCGGCTGCTGAGCGCAGCCTTGGTTAGGGCTGCGTCCTCCCCAATGGTGGAGGCTATGGCTGGGCCGTGACTTGTTTAAAGTTTTATATTTCTTTTAAAAATATGTATACTGCGATTTGATATAAATGTATAATATGAATTAAAAATTCAGAATTTATTTATGATGTTTTATTTATAATATATATTATAATTATATATATATATATATATATATGCGTGTATATATGATTATATATATATATATATTTGAGATATTAATATATTAAATTATATTAATTTTTTTCTAAAGGAAATTAGAAACATAAATATATTGGTTTTATGACTGAGATATTTAAAAGTAATTTATTAAATGTTTTGAAATAGATATTAGTGTTTAGATTAACTTGTTGATTTTAAAATTTATATGGAT
Source organism: Sequoia sempervirens (assembly GCA_007258455.2). Taxonomy (NCBI): domain Eukaryota; kingdom Viridiplantae; phylum Streptophyta; class Pinopsida; order Cupressales; family Cupressaceae; genus Sequoia; species Sequoia sempervirens. The sequence continues at coordinate 4,965 of VDFB02325252.1, read as the reverse complement.
TTTACTTTAGTAAATGATTATAAAATTGGGCATATTATAGATTTGTAATTCGAAATGAATAGAAGTTAAATTTTACTTTAGAAGATTAATTTTATACTTCAAATTATTGCCTGGATGGATTTAGTATATCCGAATAGTAGATATTTATTTTTCAATTTGCCTTTTTATTGTATTTCTTATTGGGCATATTGGGGAAAGTTTTAAATAAACAAGTCTTCCAGACCAATTTAATACCGTAGGGATTCTGATTGTTAAGTTGAGTTTATGTGTTGGCTAAGTTGTGTACATGATATTAGTTTGGTACTTAGATACTTGATTTTTGTGAACATAGACATTGATGTTCGTTATGAATGGTGTTGAAATTGTCTGTTGTATGTTGTACACTTTGTAAACCTTAGTCAAGAAAACTTAGAAATCCTTGTTATGTTTAGGGGAGTGGCTTTTTGTAAGGGCCGACACACAAAGTGGTGTCAGGGTAACTTGCAAAGAGTTAGTAAGTTAGTGATAACTAAATGACACAATAGTTAGATTAAAACTCTTAACAAGATGCTTATGCCTCACTTATTGACTCTTGAGCTACTTCAGTCTTGAGTATAAGATGAGAAGGCCTGGAATGGAAAATCGGTGTCTTGTTTCTTCAAAAGACATTCGATTCTGCAATATTTGCATTGGGGCCGGGTTTCGTAAGAGGTTACCAGGGTAACCCATGTTGGGGGCTGGAACCTAGGAAGAAACACCAGGTAACCTTTGCAATATTGTGATGACACTCCACCTAAAGTAACAGTTAACCTTGTGTTTGTAATACATTTAATTATCTAAATCTGGAAGCAATGTAACCAATAGATTGTTATGTACTAGTGTCTAGGGTTAGTAGATTATGTCTAGGTAACCATATTACTATCTCCTAGCACGGGGGGTGGACCTACGGGTACCACATGGTTGGGTGGAACGTGCACCTTACTCCGTTGGGTCCCCAGTTTTGTGATCATAGCATCGAGAGCTTCATGGATGGAGAGCTCGCACTTGGAAACTTATGTGAACTTCTTCATTGTAAATTGTAAAACTTGTATTGTAAAACATCCCTCAATTGTTTATGAGGAGAGCATTGTAAATGTAACTTGTAATTATTATTGAACTACCTCATCAGATGAATGAGTATTGTATATTTTATCAAATGCAATGTAAGGAAACATATTTGTATTTTATGTTATCTTAAATGGAGTTTCAAATGATATGTAATGTTTATCTTTATGTTAATGATTAATTAATATGTGCAATGTGAAATACTAAAGTCGTCTATGGAAACTCAAAGTAGTGTAACATCGTGTAACTTAACGAATGTATGCAACTAATTAACTTAATAATTATACTTTAAAAAAAAAATTATTACACTTTTATACACTATTGCAACATTCCTTAGGTTATTATGACGGGGCGATACAGGATAAAGCAAAGGTGGATTATGTCGATGTCATCGAGATGAGTTTATGGAGTCCTGCCAATCCCCTATGTCACACCGACAGGATTGCATTGGTAAAGGACTTGGTGATATGTTTGGAGGGGATGATCATTGGCGAGATAGACTTCAGCAGAGAGACATAAGAAGGTCATACCGAATGAAGCTCCATTGGCAAGAAAAACATTTTTTCTTGGTGATCAGAATTGACAAAGAAAACAGACTGAAGGATATATCTCGGCAAGATATGAGTAGTCTGAGGGATGTTTTCCCAAGTCACAAAGTCACAGCGATAGGTTTGCATCAGTGAGAGTTATAGTGATACACTTAAGAACAAAGAAATAACTCTCGGGATGACTCAAAGCATCGGTGAAACTACAAAGCATCTTAGCGATATATGATCTATGATAGTCGGAGAGACTCAAAATGTCGAAGAGACTATAGGATGTCTTAGCGGGTATCTAAGGAACATTGGTAAAAGCTCAAGTAAAAATTTCACCTGAGATTTGAATACAAAAGGACATGTCCTTTCATGTAATTGATGTATAAATATACATTTCTGGTAGCGAAAGAAAGAGAATGATAGTGAATAAAAAAATACAGCAGGTTACAATGTTTTACAATTATGAGACTATGATGCATGTTTGAAACAATGGAGATATCAATGGAAGTCATTTGATTTGGTGGCATATTTCTGGTATCAATTGTTTATTGTGCTAATTGAAAGTATTGTTGAATTTTTCTCCAAGGTTGATGTTCTCTGGTTATTTAAACTGATATAACAAGCATATATTCAGTTTATCAGTGCACATTTTTTGTATCTATATGGTTTGATTAATTAGTTCTTTCAAGGAAAGATTAAATCCTTTTAGTCAATCATAGTAATTAGGGAATCTCATTTGGATCATTAAGAAGAACTCGGTAATCATATTATTGCATGTTTATACAAGTTATAAACTCAAATTTATATGCCAAACAATTAGAGTATCTACCAAGAAGATGTTACTTGTTTCAGATCTTTCATTTGACTTTGTACACCCAATTAGGCACTAGTCTCTACCATTCCACTGTTTAGTTTCATTCATTTTTACATCTGAGCATAATAGTTTTAGCCTTGATATTGCTTATACAATAAAACTCATTTATCCACTCCCATTTGCCATTGTGGGTAAATTACTTTAGGAAATAAAAAAAAGTCAAGTATGCTTCATTGTTATAGGTATACCCGCCTAGGTTTGGGAGCACCTGAAGAGTAGAAGGTTCAAATCATTTGGCCTTGTCTGTTACCTTGAAACATTGTAAGAGCCTGGCAACCTCTCATGGTTCAAACCTATATTTTTGAGAGCTAACAATGATCTTGCACATACCCCCTAAATTTCTTGGTATTCAATATTATGGGAAAAATATTCATGCAAAATACCAATGCATAATGACTTACAGATTCCATAGCACAACAGTTTGGTAAACCTCTATTTTGTTAGACAAGAGAGCCAAGGAAGACGATTCTTACAATACTATAATTTTAAAGCAACACTGCTATGGCTTTATTGGCAATGCAAATTAATCAATATATTTTCCAGCATTAATAACAAAATAAACAACAACCATTACTGAATAATCAAACATATGTCATGCTTCAATATTTTCCTAATAGTTCTTTTACCATTTTCCTATCTGTCTATAATATTTAATGGAAAATAATGGAGCTTGAATGTAGAATATATGCTTGTATATATGTGTATAAATAATTAAGTACATATATGCATTGAAGTTCCCCTTTATAAACACATTTACAAACACACACATATATATGTATCCATATGTACATATGTATATATGTGTCTATATATATAGGACTATATCTAAATACTTATGTATAGTATATTTTTTTATCACCATCTAACTTTTGAGCTTCAAATTTATGAAGACAAGAAACATCAAAATTGTTTTTCCTCTCAATTAACCAATTGGGAAGGCTGCAAATTCAAACCTTTTTGGTTGCTTATACCATATTGTCTACTCCGAAGTTTGGCATTAGTATAGGCAGAAAAAGGGTTGAATTTGAAGCCTTCTCAACCAGTCAATTGAGGGAAAATTCAGTCTAGATGCTTACTTGCATTTTGGGGACCCTACAGCTTTTTATGTAAAAAAAATCCTGTCGATTTATTTGAACTTATACGAAGAAAACAAAATTTGAAACATATTGATACAAGATTCAACCTACATCCTTTACAAGAAAATATCAAAGAAAAATAGAGAATTGTATAATAGGTATGAGACACATCCTTTATTGGTTTCTCAATTGAAAATTCAAGCAACATTATTTCCTACTAAATATTATAGACAAAATCGGCAAATTGCAAAACAACTATTAAAAGAAAAGCTAAAAATCATAGCTAGATCATAGATGAGTTGGAACCCACACTAAACATTCTCATAGAAGGAAAGTAGGCTATGTAAAACTTGGTTTGTCAATTCAAATTTGAAGCTACATTGTTTGGTACGAAACCCATATTAAATAGAACTCATAAAGCCAATGAGCACCAATAATCTACACAGCCTCCCCACAATGGCACATGCTTAATCAACAATTCAAGCTTCATCAACTGGCAATATTTTTTGTATTCAAATAGAGAATTTGCAAAAGAGCTATTGCACAACAAATCCTTTTTCTAGCCAAGCCAATGGGGAGCCCAATTGAAAGTTCAAATAGATAAATTGAACAAATAAAAGAGATATTAGAAACAACAACACTTACCAGCTACCAAACTAATTTTATATCCATCATGTTCATAATCTGCAAATGGTCCTAAGTTAATGCGTCCAATAGCACAGATGCAAATTGATAACCAAAACAATAAATGTAGAGAAATAAAAATACTAACCCTAAGAATATTTATTAAGCAAAAAAATAAGGTTCCACTACAATTCCTCCTATGGTAACAGGTAGAAGATGAAAAATGCACAAGGATAAACTCAGTCACAGCTCGAGCAAGCGCCTGTCAGAAAATATGCACATTATGTGAGAGCTCCAATTCGTGGATGGTTTGATGTATTATATGTATGTATATATACATGTGTATATATATATATATATTTATATGCATGTGTATAAATATGTATATATGGATAAGTATATGTATATATGTTTTACTAATAGCTCTATTAGAATTCCTGACGAGGGTGCAACCCAAGACATAGAAAATTAACACACTAAACGGAGAATGTTATTTTATTATTCTGAAAATGATCTTCTTACATGCAAAGGATCTGATATCCTCAAGTTCTGGAAATATGCAAACTACAAAATTACAAAAAAAAAAAAACACCCCTTTTTCATAGTATGCAAACTCATCCCCAAAGCTACACAAAAGATTAGAAACCCATACATAAATAGAGCTCCCTTTTTAGTTTGGAGCCAAAAAAAAATTCAAATTTGAGTTTTTTGGTGGTTTGGCACCAAAATTACAACTTGAAATTCAAATTTCAAAAGTACATTCGAGAATTAG
>VDFB02325251.1:0-34193 GCA_007258455.2 Sequoia sempervirens | reverse complement strand
CTATGGACCATCAACTTTCAAATCTTCATGATATCGTTGAGGATATTATCCTATATTTGTGATAGCTCTAATGGAGTTACATCTACTTATCTAGATGTATTTTTCTATCTCTGCATGCTTGTGTGACTAATGACTAGCGTGTATAGTTTGAATCCTATTATTCACCTCAATTATAATTCATGTTGACACTTTTCGTAGGAGTACTTGGTTCTTTGTTCAATTCTCATATCAACATTAGGAGTCATTTTAAGTTGTAACTGAGAATTGATTTGATTTATCAATGCCTATCATGGTTTAATAGTACATTTTTAAGGAGTGTCTAGAGATAATTTTTTATTCTCTCTTTTGGGGAGGTTCTCTTTTCCTCTCCCTATTAGATCGCCATTATGCATGGGTACCTTACATGATCTTGTTTTTTAGACCCACTTCTAGTTTTTTTCTTTCTTTAGGGGATTCTTTGATTGGATGTAATGAGGGTATTTAAATATACCTTCATAACTTATCTCCTCCATCTCATACTTCCTCATTTCCATATTTGACAACTACCCTAGGACTCCTAATCAGATGTTGGCATACATGAGTACTAACTTGGAGACATATGAACATTTTCTAGAGAAATTCTTTATATTCCTATCTTTGGAGTTGGAATCAAATTGACTTGGAGCTTAGGATTTATTTCATTAGAAAGGATGGCTCATCATTTTTTGTAGAGGGACCTACTCCAATGCCCATTCTTAAAAATTATGCATTCACATTCTCCCCTATTATGTGGACTCTTTGATTGTGTTGATACATCAAGATGCTATTTTGTTTGTGGAGTCTACATGGTCTCCCTTTTTTATCCTCTATATTTTTTGGGCCCTCTCTCTCTCTCTCTCTCTCTCTCTCAGGAGGGGATAAGCTATTCTCCCTTCTTGGTGGATTCTTCTCTTTTGGGGGGATTTATTTATAGATGGGTACCTAGTAGAAATTCATTGTTTTGGAATTATTTTTTTAACCCACCTAAGCTATGCATAAGGAGGAATTTCTTCTCTATTTTGGAGGGTAATTTTTTATATGAGTTTTCTTATTTTCCTCATTTATGAGAGATTTTTATGTATATTAGTACCTCATTAGGCCTATTTTCTAGTATCCATTTCTATTTCCTCTTAAGTAACACTTTAGGAGGGGTGTTGGTGTAATATTTTATTGATCTTGAATATGTTCTATCCTAAGTGAAATGTTACACCTTTTTATTATGTCACTTAGGTTAATATAAATATTTAATTATTCTCTCTTAGGTAGTTGATAATAAGATGTCTTCAACTTGACTTGAGATACATAAGTGTCATAATTGCATCATCAATCCTTGATTGATGGTATTTAGATGCCACCTCTATTTAGTCAAGCCCATCTCTTGCTTAGATTGGATTAACTCATCTCTTGATTAGGATTGATTGAGATTTCACTCTTACCTCTTGGACTTGTCATCTCTTGGATTTGTGCATCCAAGATACATATATATGTATCATTCTTCAACTAATTCATTCCTATTATGACGTCTCTTCATGGTATCTTATTTTTTGAGCATTTGCATATCTTTCTTACAATCCTAGGTTTGTTATACCATTTTTATTTTATAATCATTTGTATTTATAGTTTCATAGTTTCTATTTCCTTGCACTAGTTTATAATTTTTTCTCTTTTCTAGATATTCTAATAGTGTCAACTCATAGCATAGAAACTCACCATCCAATCAAAATGAATCCAAAATTACTATAAAAATTATTCAAAAGGATACAATTTTCAATTTTACATCATCCCAACTCTTCTAATTAATTTAAGATTTAATTCATTATATAATTAAATTCTTATATACTTATTTTTTTTATAATTATCTAAAACAAATGTAAAAGATATATTAAAAATTCTTCCAATAACCTAAAGTAAAAGTCAATATATTTTTATTATTTTAAAAGTCAAAAGAAATTCAACCTCCATAATAACAAACAAGCAACTCCAAACTTAGTGTAATTTAAAAACAAAAAAAAAAATGTTTGGATCATCACCATGAAAATATATTAATGGTAAAAACTTAACTCATCGATAAAACAAACCAAGAGTCTTAATGGCGAAAGAGGTGACGGCTTCCTGGAAACTTCGTTGAGTTAAATACATCCCCACATGTCCCATTCACAACAGCTGTAAAATACTTTTCAATTCTTCAATGGCAATTGTTTTCTCCGTCCTTTGAACTACTTGCAGATAGGTAACTTCATTTCGAAGTAAACAATCTGCAAGTAACTTCGTTTCGAAGTAAACAATAGAATGCAGTTTTCTCAGATAAAAAGCCCATTTAGCCCAAATCATACGAGCAAATTCCCCAAATCTTAAACTAGGTGAAAGATGGAGATCTCAGGAGAAGGGAAGGATGGTGCCTCATTGGAAGTGTTGGCAGAGAACTGTATTTCATCAATTCTTTCCTTCACAACTGTAAAGGACGTGTGCAGTCTGGCTGCTGTGTGTCGGTCTTGGGGATCTGCTGCTGATGCAGATTTGGTGTGGGAGAAGATGATCATTCAACGTTTTGGCCAAAATATTTCCACGGGAATCTCTTCTGTTGCCTTCCCAACAAAGAAACAGCTCTATGCCTCTCTTGTCGCAGACCATAGGACCAAGGTATTGAGAATTTGCTGCTGCTGCTTTTATTAAGAAGACTTTGTTAGTCACTTTTTAAAAGTGTTAAATAGTTATAGATCCAAAATAAATAAATATATAAATTTATAAACTGTATGATTGTTAAGAAAAGCATTTTCTTCTTTATTATGTAGTATTTGTTGCACAATGCAGAGTATTTGGCTAGATGAATCTATTGGAAAGATTGGTTGCATGATACCTGCAAAAGATTTAAACATAGCTTGGGGTGATAACAGTTCTTATTGGGAATGGGTGAGACGGGATGACTCAAGGTTAGTATAGAACCATTCATTTTATAAATTGATTTTAGATTTAGATTTAGATTTTCGTTGCTTGTATTTTATACTGCTCGATAGAAAAAGCTTGGCATATTGTTGTCAATGCGTTGGTTGTGGGACTTGGATCCCTAGTAAACATTGAGTGCTTATTCTTTAAGGTGGGATTACTTGAAGTTAATATGAAAGCATTCGTATTATATATTTTTCTAATTAATTTAGTTTTAAAAATTGATATTATTTTTGATTTCTTAATGTTTAATATCATGTGATATAACAAATGACATTTCATCTTATGATTTTTTAAATATTTGTTTATTTGTTTATGAATATGTGTATATATATATATATATCAAAAAAATAGTGGGTGGAAGAAGTCACACCTCAAAGTGTAAATATCATAAGTCTAAACTAACAAATTAGAAGAGGTAAAACGAGGCTACTAAGCAAAAAAAATTATATCACAAGGTGGTGGAGGGAGTCATGGTCATTTAGTTTTCCTTCGTACATTAGGATTGTCTATGTAATCAACAATAAGCTCTCAACCAATAATCAAACTCTCATCATTCTATTGCTTTGCAAGTGATTGAGTATCATGAATAAGAGCAATGGCTAATGCAAGGCAAGGGAACTTGTTATAGTCCATCCATTTAGAATCCCTTTAATCATGAGACCAATGTGATACAAAAGGGTCGATATCAGCCATCAATAGACTAATTCTTGGCTCTTCTTAAAGTGGTATGTGAAGCATGTGGTTGAGAGTCATGACCTCCCCAAAAATAATTGACTATATCCATGTCAACACCTATAGGGAATAGAGTGGCCCTTGTTGAAAATAGTAGTCAATGAGATTATAGCAACCATACATGGAGCATTTCCCTAGTGATATAAAACCACATGTATATGTGTCACCTTAAATACAACTTTAATTGCTTACACAAAAATATGTATAATTTTTTCGTAAAAAATCATAGCCTTTGTAAAAATAAGAAGTGAATGTAAATATAACAAGTATAGAATATAGAAAAACTTCTCTCCTTTTAAATACTAGAAAGAATTTCCATTTTAAAAGCATGAGTGAATTTGTTAGGAATTCTTGGCCAATCTCTTAATAAAATAATATGCCATGAAAAAGGCCCAAGCCTAAAATACTTGAAAAATTCATGAATCTCATTCCAAACCTCCTAAGCTCTAGGAAAAAACTAGAAAAGGTATTTGAGAGTCTCTTTTTGTTGGAACAATGGGAAAATAGGGTTGAAAACTTCTATATGAGTTTATCCCATACTAAGGGGAAAACACTATTAAGGAATACACTAGGTAAAATGGTTAACCTTCTATTCAAGAATAATTGACCAAATATTTTAAAATGTTCATTCACAAGAGCCTAGATACAACTAGAGAAGCCATATATGGTTAATTTCAAACACCTTGTGAAGATAAAATAAAATCCAAGCATATCAATTTTTGGGTTTGTAGCTATGAATTGACGTGTCTAAATACCATTCCCAATCTTTCCACTAAGATTTGAGACTTCTAACCCAAAATATATGAAGCATATTAGGGAGAAATAAACAAATAAAATTTTGTTATCAACCAAAAGAGAAAATTCTTGGCAATCTTAGGAAAAATATGAATTAGACTCTTAATTCCCCTATTGTAAAATTTCAAAGATCACAAATTCATGCCATCTTAGAGAGTAGGTAATCTTGGAAAGAAATAATAAGAGACTGCCAAATAGATTTTTGGTTGTTCTGCAATCTCTTGTCAAGTTCATTGCCATCCCATAAGTGTCATGGTTTGATGACTTCCTTAGGTTTCCATATGTTTGTAATAGAAAATGCGCTTTGCATCTAAATAAGCTCCTTCATAATAAGAACTGTATGGAAATTAAGGCCCTACCAAGCTTGTTACCCATTATAAACTCTAGTAGATATGTCACGTTGAATCAAGAGACTCCAAGCTTCATTTACTTTAAGGACTCTGATAATCCAATTATCTCATAATACTAAACCTTGGAAATCGATTGAAATTATCCAAGAAATCTAGAATCATGAGGGAGGCAACATAACTCCCAATCCACATGATGGAATTTATTTTTGTTATTAGAATAAGGCCATTAAAATTCCTTATAATTTTTAACCTTCAAGTAGGAATCTTTTGAAGGAAACTGATAATAAGAGTAACACACAAGAATAACAAACATAATTTTGTAAACCTAAATTTTCCAAATAAATCTAGGTAAATATTAATCTAGTAGTCCAATTTTATTCTCAAACTTGGAGGAGAAAGGAGAGGCATGAAAGGAAAAGGAATGAAAATGAATCTAAAAACTTTCCCATGATTAATCAAATTTCAACTATAATAAAATTTTAATAGTTAGGCTTAGTTGATAAAAGATTGTTTGTAACATTTATTTTTTCCATTGAATACTTGGCCCTAACACCTTGAGAAAAAACATATAGGAATTATAAAGCTTTATTTCACTATTATTTTATTCCTCTAAAATGATGCAAAAATAGTCATTTACAAAGTGGAAATTGATCAATTATCTATGAAATTAGGTAAAAAAGTGTCTCTAACCAAGTTTCATGATCTTCATTTGGCAAGGGATAGTTAAAGATTTCCATAACAAGAACATAAGGGATAGGAGTGAAAGGACATCCTTGGTAGATGGATAAAAAAATCCCACAAGAATTTTAAAATTTTCTGGCTATTAATGGTAATACAAGTAGAAGAATAAATGAAGGGCATTATAATTGAGTGCACAAATTGGGGTCCAAATCTTAGATCTTGCAATAGAGAAAGAATAAATATCCACTCAATATATTCATAATCTTTAGAAAATTCAATATTAATGAAAATGGCTAGATGTTGAGAACATCTTTCACATTCCCTTCCTAAATAGCAACAACACTATCAAGAATATACCTAGATTTTATAAAGCCAAATTTTTCATGATAAACAATTTGAGGAATCTAAAGATGGAACAACTACAATGAAACACCTTTGGAAATAATTTTGTTGGAGAAATTGAGCAAGGTTATCAACCTCCAATTGTATATCTCCTTTGGATCACTAGAAATAGGTATGAATTTTATATTTCATTTGTTTATAAAATTTACTAATGGATTATAATGAAAATATTCAAGATAAAATTTATGAACATTTTCACTAACCAATTCCTAACAAATATTATATAATTCACAAGAAAAACCATCATAATAGTAAGCCTTTCCATTAGCTATGAAAAATAATGCCTCATTGAGTTCATCTTTGGTGAGAAGCTAGTAATAAAATATTCACTAGGATTGTCAAACATGGTAAGAAAAAACACCTAAAAACTACCACAAAAATATATCTAATTTTGCAACATCCTCTTAAGATTTGAAAACCCACTCATAATTAAGAATAAAATCCTAGAGAGTATCATGTAGTTCAATCAAAAGGTTTTGACCTTCTTTATTATTTTTTCCTTTAAAAATATGCTGAGCACAAAGGGCTGACAATAGTTTCTTAGAAAATTTCACCAATATTAAGCTAGTGAATATGGGCTTCAATTTGAGCTCCTCTAGTTGTATGGTTGTTAACAACTTGATTTTATTAGGAAAGAATGAAATAATATCTACAACTCAAAAAGAAAGGGCTAAACCTCCAAGGGGGTTGTTGCTTGGAAAAACTTCGTGCTAGTGACCTAAAATGAGTGATCACTTAACTTGGCTTGTTAGCAGCCATAAATGTAGAGGAAGTGAAAGTTATATTTAACAACACCATTCTAATCATCAAGGTAACCTATTTTTTGTATAGGACATGACTTCAAATTCCAAGTAGATTGAATATGGGCCAACATGGGTTGATGCTTTAATAGTGATATGCTTATTAAGAACCAAGTTTTTCTAGCATTGTGAGTAACAAATATTTGAGAGGATAACAATCAATAGATGCTCCACTAGCAAGAGAAACAACTAGCAAATGAAATGAAATAATGTTTTGATAATTTGGATTTATCAAGCATTATCAAATTTGGCCCTAAAATTGATCCATGTATTCCTTGGAAAAAAACCATTAAATCAACTAAGATTTTGATAAAAACAAGTCATTAATTTATTATGCATGTAGTATAATGCCTCTCTTTTTCCATCTTTCCATATCATAGGTAGAGAACTATATTCATCATAGGTCATTTCAACCATATTAAAATCTTCACACAACACTCAAGTGGTGGGTCCATCTCTAAAGGTAAGATATTTATTTACATCATCATTAGAAGCATAAAAATTAATAACTAAAAATGAATGATTATTAATGTTGAAAATGGGCCATAAAGCTCTATTGATGGGATGACATCCTTAGTCAACTAAATAAAACTAACATTTAGGAAAGAGAAAGGGGACAAAAAAACCATGACCAATATCATAATTGCCACATAATAATGATTTGCTAGCCATATTACCCCCAAAATAATAGAGAACAATTTATTTATTTTTTAAATACCTCTTACAAATAGATAATGTTTAAACCTTTTTTTTTTATCAAATGACTTGTACAAAATATTTGGTTTTGAAGTATGTTATTTTAGGAGAGAATATTCATTGGTAAAAGTCAGCCTACTATTTTTTGTTGAAAAACACTAGTAGGGAAAGAAAACTTAGAAAATTCCACTCATTTAGAGGCATGGAAAGCTATATCCTTGAAGACCACATGTTCTTGGGACCAAGGTGTGAAAAAAGAGTAGGGACATGATAAAACAAGCTAGTGGCCATGCTCGAGGATGGCTTCTACATGGATGGCTTCAACCATGCAGAAAAAAACCTCCTCAATTAGATTTTGGATAACATCAAGGTAGATTCCATGTGGAACTCAAACCTTAGTCACTCATTCTTTAAGCATCATTTTAGGGAAAACCATCCCAATGAATTAGCATATTAAGGTACTTTTTTCAAGCCATTAATAAGTATTATCAAATTCAAGTATTAAGAGAATCACATCTAGAGGTATATCTTAATGCATTTGTGAAATAACTTGAGAACCAAATTACATGATCAATTTGACATTCAACCCATGCTTATGTGCCATCAAACAATTAAAACAAGTAAAATTTAAGAGGTTAACAAAGTACGAGGAAATTTAAAGGATAACAAAACACTTGTAGGTGAGAACCATAAATAAAAAAAAACAATGATAACAAGACATAGATTTTCATGTTGTGATCATGTAAATAAAATCCAAAGCACAAATGACATTTAAAAAAGAACCAAAACTATAAAATTAAAAATATAGTCAAATTTAGTTATTTTGGCTATTTTTTTATGAATAAATTTGGCCTAGATACTATTCCCTTAATGTTAAAAATAAAGTAAAATCACATAACATGAATAGCTCTAGTAGGGAGGGCCTAATTATAAAAATTCCATTGGGGTGCATAGTTTTCTTCTACATATACTATTGAAAATAGTGTTTGTATTTATATCCTATATATAGAGGATTTTTATTCTCACCCTTTCACATTATATTCTCTCCTTAATGCATCTTATACTTATTTCTAGTCCTCCTCCTCACCACTATTTGAGCTATATATCTCTAGGGTGAATGAAAAATCAATTTAGGTCAAAGTGCTAACATAGTTACAAATTTTAGAAAATATATTTTCCTATTTTTCCTAATGTCTATGAAGGGCTTCATTTCGAGTATAAAAATATATTATGAATGGAACCCATGGTCCTACATAAGAAACATTGAGTGCCAACCATATTGCCAGAGCTAGGATGAAAATCATAGCTAGTCATAGCATCATTTAGTATGACTCAAATTCCATGTCATTAGTGAGGTATAATAAAAGACTCTACGACCACACAAACTATTTCCTTAGTCTCTCATACCTCCAAGAACACTAAAAAATCCATAGAAGACACATTTGTATTGATGTTATATTTATGGCTTATTGATGGAACAACACATCAAGGGTTAATTTAATAACACATATCATGATAATAACATTTACTTTAAAAATATTCTTCAACCTAAGATCCATGATATCCCCTTGGAATGTGATTTTTCTGATTGATAAACAAAACCTTGAAGGGTTACTTTAATGTCACATATTTACTTTAAAAATATTCCTCAACCTAAAATCTATGGTATCCTTGAAGAATGTGATTTGTTTCTTCTTTTCCACTAACCACACTATTGTGTTGATTTTTTATTTTCCCGAGAGATGTAAAAAATGAGTTAACTAGAAGTAGGATAAGAAGAAGTGTTTGGGCTTTTCCTAGCATTTGGACTTTTACTTCATTGTTAGTTTCTTGTGCTAATCTCTTTCAGGCAACTTTGACCATATTTCCATTGTGATCCTTGATTATACAACTAGCTCTCGAGATTGCATGGTATCCCCTCAATGTTCCATTAACATTAAGTTTTAATAACCTTTGAGAGGGGCCATAGCAGCATATTCCCTTTACTGAACTTGTTAGGGGATTAATTTGTTCATTGCCATGAATGAGAGCATCTTGACTATATTTTAATTTAATTTAATTTTTGTTTTGTTTTTAAATATATGCATCCATTATATTTTGGTTTTTATGTAATATTAGCTATCTTAATACCTACAAATAAATAATTACAAAATAATATATAAATATATAATGTTATTATATTTTTTAAAATAAAAATAAAATATAAACAAAATTACAAACTATTTAATAAGAATAAAATAAATTTTCAAATAATCAATATTGGCATAGTGTGATGGTTTAAATGTGTTATTACTCTTGCCACCTTGGGATGTTGTTGAATGTTTATGTTGGGGAAGAGGTCCCTCATTTGTGACCTCATCCATTCATAGTGGAGATAAAAAAAGTTAACCTTAAGAAAAACAAAAAAAAAAATTCAAATAAAATTACAAATAAAATAATAGTACAAATATTGCTTTCATGACATAATGTGATGGTTAAATGGTGACATTATTGCTGTAGACATCAAGATTCATCTACTACAAGACTAAAAATTCATGTATTCTAATCCAAATAATAATAATAGAATAAAACAAAATAATCTTAAATTGATTTAACAACTTTTTTATAAGATTAAAAACTTACCTTATCTTCAGTTGTCTGCTTAATGTTATCTTCATAGCATGTGTATTATTTGTAGACGGTTCAATTTCTCTTTAATATTTTAATATTTTACTCTTCAGATTCGAGCAAGTCGCCAGATTGCGTTATGTGTGGTGGTTTGACGTAGGGCAACGTTTCAAATGCAGCATCTTGTCTCCCAATACACACTACACAGTCTCATTTATTATTAGAATGGATAACGAGGATATTGGGATCCGATATGGTGGGCATCGATCTCCCTTCATCTTTTCAGTTGTAGCGCCTGATGGGGTTCGAATGGAATCTGCTCGATTTTTAGATGATTTAGAAAAAGCAGTTGAAAATCATGGGAAAGGATTCAGCATGACTCCTCTTTCGCAAGATGAGAATGGGTGGCTAGAATTTGTTGCTGGTGAATTCTTCTTAGAAGAGGAGCGTCCCAATGGAGGGCCAAAAGAGATTGAGTTCAACATGAAGAACATAGACGGCCACTTTACCAAGAGTAATATTTGGGTGGAGGGTGTTAAGATACAACCTAAGCATTAGCTGTGTGCTCAATATGCCTTCACAATTGGACATGTGTAATTATCATAACTCTACTATCATTTCATCTTTTCAGAAAACAGATTGCTTTCTGCCTTAGATAATGTAAATTGCATAGGATAATGTGGTTTCAATAATGTGCAGGACAGATGCATATCCAGAAGGGTTTCCTTTTCGAAGATAGAAAAAAATATTCTTCTTCACTGCTCTTTCAGTTTTTACTGTTTGATAAGTAGTAGTGTACTTTTTTTCAAAACATTCAAACTTAGACATGTTAGAAGACAAAATGTTGAAATTTGAATTGGTATGGCTTCGGAATTTCTGCAATGATCTTTATCACTAATTTGATCATGTGACATTTAGATCTTCAGAAATTATAAATAGAGACGTGTATAAATGCACTCATAATTTAAAAACTTAATGGTGTTGATGAACATGATTTGGAGCTTTCTATGTAAGAATATTTGTCTTTAATTAATTTAACAATTCTGAAAACTTAGAAGACAATGAGAAGTTATGTAAATGAAATTTGATAGTACAAGAAGGTGATAGAATGGCCTAGCCTGAAGCTGGGGTTTGAGAATTTATTGATAAACAAGTCAGGGCAATTATAATAGTTGATTTAAAATGTTATAATGATATAGTTATGGGTGATTACGAGAGGAACAATGTTAGTAGGAGTGATTATTCAAAACTATTTTTTAATGGCATGTTATAATGAGTGATCTTAAATGATGGATAATGACATAAAGATAATGTCCTTTTATACATGACTTCAACATACAATTTAAAAGTTTTTATATGAGAATCAATGAATAATGAGTAGTTGAAAGTGGGTCAAATTTAGATTTTAAGAATCTAAATCAGACCTTTTACAACATATTTGAACTTAACATAAAAATTAAAAAAATTACAAACTCACAATTATTGTTCAAAAATTAAATTCTATATATATATACACACACTCAAACTTTAGACAACACAAAAGATACATCTTACTATTAAAAATAATATGATAAAAACCTAATTCAAAATAGATAGTGGTAAGGGTGGACACTCTAACGTTCTAGATTATTTTAATAATTATGCCCAAAAAAGATCTTTTAAGTATGTTTAAGAAAAAATAGTTCAAAATTTCTATTCATTTTACGTATATATTGAATAATATTAAAATGTAATGTATATTATATAATTTTTATCTCTTTTACATCTTATATCAAATAAATGGTTTATATATCATGTAAAATTATGATTTAATGGATTAAATTAGTCTATATCAGAGATGCAATATATAATTATTTTTAGTTAATAATATAATATAATAGACATGTTAATAATAAAACATACAATTTATAATAGTAATTTTTTTTTACCATTTTAAGTATGTTTGACAATTTTAAATGAGAAGTTAAAAATTTGCACTCAAAGATATAAAAAATATGAAGAATTGATTTTTAAATAAAAAATCAAAATCAAAATATATTATTTTTTAACTAATTTATTAGTTTTCGCATAATTTCTATTTTGAAATAATGTTTTCTTATAAAGAAAGATATGTGAACTTTTAAGTTTTCTACATAAAAAAATAGTGAATAATAAAATTCTATTTATCACATTGTAACTATATAACTATACCTAAACACATATATTGTATTTATTTTCTAATTGTTAATATAAATATTCAATATAGTTTTTTTTTACACCTCAATAGTCACACTTAATCAAATATTCTTAACTAAATTGTAGTGCATTGAATTATTTCGTTTAAAGTTCAAAATTGTATTTTGGTAGTTCTTTTATTAATCTTGATCCTGCATGGGTTTCTCTAAGCATTCTTGTATAAGCTTTACATGGCTTGAGTTAATTTTTGATAATTACATGGCTTGAGTTAATTTTTGATATTTCTCCATACTTAAGGAAGTAGCTTCAATATGTTCTCTTTTTATATATTAATTTAGATAAAGATACCAAACCCCAAGTCTCTAATTTATAGATTAAAAATTGGTTTGTGTTTCTCTTGTTGATGAAGTGATAGAAAATTAGAATAGAAAGAAGAATTTTGTGCCAAATTTATTGTATCGCTACTGAAGATTAAGGAAAATCGTAATGAAAGGAAGAATGGTAGAATTAATAAACAACAATCATAACCAATGCAAGAATCCTAACCAAGAATGGGAGCTGTAGCGAGCAGGAAAGGAAGCAAAGAGGTAATTTTGAATTCCCTTGAAGGTGAGGATGGTGGCGAACCAAATTCCGATGAAGATGGTCTGGTTTGCTAGTTTCTGGGTGTCCTTAGGCATCATTTCTTCGTGTTGGGTGCGTGGGGGAGGATTCTCTAGCCCTCTCACTATTCTATTTGGGTTGTTTTTGTTATTTCTTTGTCGTCTACTGCGAAGTCGGTTGACTCTGCCTCCGGTTGGTTTTGCCTGTTGGGAGATGTTGTTTTGCTTATGGATGGTGTGTTGGCTGAATGGTTGTCTTCGTTTTCCTTTTCTATCTCTGAGGGGCATTGGCTTGGATTCCTTTGTGACGTTATTGAAGCAGTTGCTTTTTCCAGTTCTGGGCTCTGCTTCGACTGTGCGCCCGGTGGTTGGCTTGGGTGTGGAGCCTCTTGTGGTAAGGACCCTCTTATTGGTTGTTTCTTCTTTGTTCCTTTTAGGGTTGATGGTGGTCTTTGCATTCTCCTTTGTTGCCTTCGTGGTTGTGGTCCTCTTTTTTGTTGCTTTTCCTTCCTCTTCGGTTTGGCGGAGGAGCCCCTGTTCACTAAAATGTCCGGAACCCGTTTCAAACGAATGGGTATCCAAAAATGAAAAGAAACTTTTTAGGCCTGGAAATGGGACTCATTCTCACTAATGGTGAATGAGTCCAATTTTGAATTTCTAAAAAAAAAAAAGTGGAAACAAAATACCTTGATCTGCTTTTTGATTCTTGATAGGTGTCCTCCTCTGAAAGTCTGATTTCAAACTTGAAAGAGACTTTTTGTTGGTATTTTGACTTATTCAACAAGGGGATGTCTTCAAAAACTTTGCAACTTGATCTTAATGATTTCCAAGCCTTCCAAGATGCCTAAATCTGTGAACACACAAGAAGAGAAGGAGAGATGTTGGATGTTAGGGCATGGGGGTTTGCCTTGGTCAAACCCCTTTTAGGTAATCAAACCAAATGAAGAAATAATATGAAGAATGAACATGAAATGAAGGGATTAATACCTTTCCATGATTATTGATCTTGATTTTGTGCAGCAAAAGATGAAGATTCAGCCCTTGAATGTCTTTGGAAGCTATCTTGATGAGTTAGAATGTAAAAAGCATAACTTGCTTGACCTGAAGTGGAAGACGAATGATGAATGAGTTGTGAATGAGTTAAGAGATTGTCAATTAGGGTTTATAAGCTTGTATTTATAGGAAATCCACCTTATTTACCTATTAATTAGATCCCAAAGGCCGACATGGAGAAAAGTAAAACTTAAAATCCAACTTTTTCCTGCTCAAAACTCAAAAATGGCCCAAATGGGACTAATTCACCACCTTGGGGAAATTAGTCCCACCTAGTAGGGACTCATTCACCACATATGGTGAATTAGTCCCAGAGGGGTCCATTTGCCAGCTGGGTTATTGGGGAATGAGGAATTCTAGTTCTTATGTTGATTTCTTCAGGTATTTGATCAAATTATGCCTTGGGATGCACAATATGGGGTCATAGGGTCATAGTAATGATTATTTAAAAGATAATTAGGGCTTGGGACACAAAATTCAATGTGAAAGTGTGATTAAATACACTTTACATCATTAAAATGAGGTCCACTTAGCCTGGAAAGGCACAACATCCAAGTGAATGTGTAAAACACATTACAACACTAGACTAAGGTTAAGTTTAATTCACAATC
Source organism: Sequoia sempervirens (assembly GCA_007258455.2). Lineage (NCBI taxonomy): Eukaryota > Viridiplantae > Streptophyta > Pinopsida > Cupressales > Cupressaceae > Sequoia > Sequoia sempervirens. Next base: position 19,725 of record VDFB02325251.1, on the reverse strand, counting down.
CATCTAGATTGATGTGAAGATGCAATTAAATACATTTTATAATGTTGAATTAAGGGAAAATGGGTTTATTAAGTCTAGAGAAGAGTGAAAGTATTTTACAATAATTTACAACACCTTTATAAGACATTGTTAAATGCATTTTATTCAATTTGCAAGGGTCCAAGACCTAGTGTGGATGTGTAAAACACCTCACAACACTAAATCAAGGCCTCCTTAATTCCAATTTATCATCAAATTTTTGCATGTGAAGCAAGAAATACTATTTTTTAATGGTATAGTGGGAAATAGGTCCCTTAGTTCCATCTCCTAAAAGGTGGAACCTTATTTCCTTTGGTTCAACTCTATTATGTGTTTTTCCTTAAAATTTTGGTATCATTTAAAAAATAAATCATCAAGAGGCTTAATAGGTTCCATAGGTTGAATCCAAAATAAATCTATTGAAATGTTTCCATGAGAGGACAAAGGATTAAATATAATGTGATGGAATGTACAAATTCAGTTTTCAAATACGAAATTTATGCACTTGTAAAAAATTAAAGAGATTACATAAATGGACCATAGCCATGGGTAGCCTAACTTCACACAAAAATTGGTCCAACATTGAGATGATGGAGAATGATACATCTAATTTCTTTGGTCCAGCTTTAAGATGAAGAGTGATCAAACCTATTGTATGGTGAGCAAAAACATCATGAGTTTTCAACCTTTCTTTTGATTGTTCATAAGAAACTTTATAAAGTTCATGCACAAACAAGGATTTCTTATTGATCAAATTCTCTACACACATGGGATCAATAGGTATCCTAGTTGTAAACTTTTCATTAATATATTTGGTGATTTAGAGAGGATCATCAGGTACATATATGGATGCATCAATATTGATGAAAGCAATTTTGGGCAACAAAGTGGTTTTTCTCTTACGAGGTTGAATTTTTGTGAGTGTGACCATGTTTTGTAGGCCATCCTCATCATCACTCTTATTATCATTTCTTTCATTATTCATGTCATCAGTCCCATCAACATTCATCTCTTCATTCTTAACCTCACAAGCTTGCACAAATTTGGATGAATGATTTGGCATTGGATTTATAAAATTTTGCATGTTTTGATTAGGTGGGGTAATAGATTTATTTCCTAGACCATTGACACTACCCAACTAGATGTGATTAAAATGAATGAGGTCTCGAATTTGATCTTTAATATGCATGCACCATTTTGTATCATGTCCACTTGTGTGATGATATTGACAAAAGGCATTTGGATTGTAACTTGGAGGTAGATGTTTGGTTGCATCCACAAATCTAACTGGAGGTAATCAAATTAATTTCTTGTTCAAAATTTGCAACATGATTGAATGGAGGTTGTCAAATAATTGGGTAAATTGTAGACCTATCTTACAATCTAAATTGGTACAAGGTTGAACTTATGGCAGCAACTTGAGGTTCAATGTGGTTTGTTGTTTGATGTTCTTGTAACTTGATAAACTTCTTTTCTTCATGTATGGCTAATAGTTTTTTGAGGTACAGATTTCAATTTCTCAATAGGATTTGATGAAGATGTCTCTTCATATTGACTAACTGAATTCTGATAATCATGAAGGGCCATACACAAGTGTTTCATCAACAATATCTTATCCCTTGCACCAAGCTCCAAATTTTCAATGAACACACTTTGAACATCTACATCAAGGAGAGTAAAATTTATTTGTGAATAAAGCAACTGATAGTACCCTATAAAGTTTGTCACTTTTTCATGTTTTCCTTATTTTCATTACACTAAACTAATTTAATTTTAGTTCCAATGTTGACTTGGAATATTGGTGGAATGCATTGACAAGTTCATTGAAAAAGTGGATTGAGTTATTTAGTAATGAACAAAACCATTCTAAAGCCATGTCCTTCAATGACCTAGGAAAAATTTTAGCCAAGAGTTTATTTTCAAAAATGAAGTCACTACACAATGTGGTATATGCTGATATATGATTGCTGGGGTCTCCTTTACCATTGTACATCTCAAATCGAGGTATTTCTATGTTTGTAGCATTGGTGTTTTCAATATTTCAAGTGACAATGGGTTTCATTTGACATATTGCAATGGTTGTCCATTTTGGTTTTGGTTCAATATTGAGATTTTTTTTGAATTGAGGTTACATTTTGCAAAATTTGGTTAATGATTAAATCATTGGTTGACTTGCTTTGGGAATGTGGTGAATATGGTAGGATTGTGTATGTTCTTGGTTGATTACTATGTTATAAATTTATGAGAGGGGATGAAACTTGAGGTGTCACATGTGAGGATCCAAATCTATAAGGATTTCCTATGGGAAGGCCTAATTTTGGAGTTATACCAATGCTTTATTTTATCATTGAGGGTACAGTTGGATTTATGTATGTAGGAATAGAGACTATAGTTGTAGATTGAGAGACTTGATTTCCTCCTTGACTTTGAGTGTATCCCAAATTTTGAGTGCAACTAGCAATTATAGGTACACATTAGCATCAACTATATGGGGTAGGCTATGCAAAACCTCTAATCCTTGAAAATCACAAATCAATTTTTTCATGTTATCTATTATGGGTACCACTATGGAAGTGAGATATTAAATACTCACAGAGTCTTGAAGTCCTTCTAAATGTTTGTCCAATTATTTTAGTTTGTCTTCGGGAACATGAGTAACAACAATCTCAATATCTATAAAAATATGTTATTGTAAGGTTGTTATTGGTATGGTAGCATTAGGGATAGAGGCCAAAATGGTTTAAGTATTAAAAACACTTTGCATGAAAGAGTTGGAAGACTTGAGATCCACAACAGATGTAATAATAGCATGGGATGCCATAATTATACAACTACATCTCACTAAAGTATTGGAAATAAGACATTTGGTCATGAAGCTCATGGGAGTTTTAAAACACCAAGTGTACCCAAGATGAACACTAAACTATCAAATAACACAACAAAAATACTTAGAAACAAAATTCAAACAACAAAAGTAGATAGAGAATACAAAAGAAATATCTAGATGCAAAAGTTGATTGAGCCAAAAGTAGAAGGATAGAGGTACCCAAGGGCGTTTGTGTCATAGGTACGTTTTCTAAAAATTCAAAGTTTCTTTGTGTGATTTTACTAAAGGATTCTAGGTTTGGTTGTAGACAAGTTTGAAAGTAAACGTGTTTCTAGAATTTGCTCAATTTATGCCAATGCAACTGTGTAACAATGTGTGAACAATAAATGACAATTTTGAATGTAAGTTTTTTCATCTAAAATACAAATATTCACTGATAGTAAGATGCCTAAATCTAAAAATGATAATTTTGATGCAATTTAAAAATAAAATAATGCAATTTTTTTTTAAATTTTTGAGTTATATGAAAGATTCCTAAATGAATTCAATTAAGAAGTCCAAAACAAATATCTACAAGCAGACATAGACTAAAGACATAGAGAGAGAGAGAGAGAGAGAAAAGTGTGCAAAAGTTTGTTGATTCAAGTGTAGTAGGGAAATGGTGCCCAAGGGCGTCTATGTCCTTGATAAGGTGTTTCAAAACTCAAAAATTATTTTTTTATTAGATTGTGTAAGTGCTTTGTTTCTATGTGTAAATAGTTTTGAAAGTCATTATTTCTCCAAAATTTTCTCAATTTAAGACAATGTAACTCAAATGCAAATGTGTAACAACTTTTTAACAACAAATACCAATTATGAATGTAATTCTTAATCTAGATTTGACCTAAATGACTAAAATGAACCTTAATACAACCTATGATGCTATATGATATGATTTATTTGAATTTGTATCTCTTTTATGATCCAAAAATGAAACCCTAAATGAGAAATGCAAAACAATGCAATGAAAAACTTAGATCTATGGTGAATTTCAAAAGGTATTATAGTGTAGAAAAATGTATCCCTTTACATTTTCACACTTGTTTGGACCTCCTAACTAAAATGGACTTAATAATACCTTAATTTAGTGTTGAAAAATGTATCCCTTTACATTTTCACACTTGTTTGGGCCCTCTTAATTAAATTGGACTCCATTATGCTTTAATAAGCCCTTTTATTCATTTACAAGCCTAATAAATTACATTTTGTGAAGGGGAAACCCGAAAATAATTAATTCCAATACATAACACTTTACCTTGAGCAATCTATGTCCCAAGAATAGGAAGATGGGACCTATTCGCCCATGGGAAAATGGATCCTCCCTAGACCTTTGGACCTAAATTTAAATATGTTTTTGGCACAATTTGAACATCTCCAAATTCCTTTTTCAATTTCGGCTTGTAATATTTGAATTGTGAGAAATTAAGGATACAAACCTATAAATACAAGGTTATTTCATCATTGCAACATCTAAGAAGCTAGCATTTTTTATGAGGTTTCAAGAGAAATCTCACAAGAGCTAAAGTTGATGATCAAGAGCATTCAAGAGAAAATATATCATAGATTTATTGCAGCAATCAAGGTCTATTCATAATGTCAAAGTCTTCTTTCATCATGCATGTTTTTGGAGCTAACATTTTGATGTAAGATTTAAGGTTCAAATCAAGTATTCAAAGAATTATTTCAATTATCAAGATCCACATCCAATTCAACTATTTCATGCAAGTTTTAAACCTTTTAATATCTTCATTACCAATGTTTCTACAAGGGTTTGTTGAGTTGTAACATATCATTGTTCATTCTTTGTTCCCTCTTTCATGCTTTATTTCATTTTAAGGTTTGAACAAGGCAAATCCCCATTCACCAAAAACAAACAATTTTTCCCTCTTGTGTGTATGTTGCAAATTTAGGTTGAAGAAGGATTGAAAACCTTTTGAAGAGAAAATTTGGAAAAGTTGTCAAAGTTGCAAAAGTTGTCAATGTTGTGATATCACAAAATCTGACCTATAGATCTGATTTCTAACTTTTCGTCATTGAAACTTGGACCAATCAAAAGATACATATCATCATTAGAGGCTCTCGAAAGATTTTTGAAAACCCTGAAAAAAGACACATTCACCCATGGGTGAATGAGTCCTAGTTTGCCTTTAGAAATTGACTTTTGGTGACTAGTAAACACCTTTCTGCCCTTCTCAAATCTGCAATCTATTTTCTAGTGCTACTAATATTGAGTTTCATATTGTTGTTTCAAGTTTGAATTAGCATAGCTTGGTTGATTTTCTATTTTTATTTTTTCTCCCAAAACTGTTGTTTAACCTTGACTCCCATCCTCTAAGCATAAAGAAATCTAAAGATTCTCACATTGGGTTGATTCACCTAAGGGTTGTTAGTCAATTCATTGTGGGTGTCTCATTTCCTAATGAAATAAAGGAAAATAGGTCTATCTATATCATTTTGGTGAACCCCTCTTATAACATAGCCTATTTTTCATTGTTTCATTATGATGAACATGACTTTTGAGCATCAGAACTTTCTAATTTTGGAGTCCATTTTAAACCCTAGATCTAGGATTTGCATTACTTTGCATTGTATTGCATTGATTTGCATCTCATTTATGGTTATTTTCTTGCATTAGTTTGTATCTCATTTAAGGTTTTAGGCTTGCATTTTTACATGCTTTAAAATCTAGAAAATTCAAAAATCTTAGTCATTTTGCATAGTTTTTACATGACATTGCATGTTTAGTCATTTACATCAAAAAATTGAATCAAAATTTCATCTCAAATTAGATCTTTTTGTTTGTAATTTAGCATAATTTTGCACTTACATTTAGACCCAATTTTCTAGAAATTTGAAACTATAACCTCCTATTTGAAATCAAAATCTAAAAACTATAAAATTAACTCATAAATACATAAATCTTGGATGATGAATCTTCTGACATTCTTCATTCCACCTATGCTCGCATTCTGGTTGAAATAAATGTTTCAAAAGGGTTGCCTGCTGAAGTCCTTAAATCTTCTAAAGGCTCTTGGGTCCAATCTTTGGATTATGAAGGGATTCCCTTCCGGTGTAGACGATGCTTCAATACTGGACATGCGGCTGCACATTGCGGATTTGAGAAAAAAACTAAGACAACTACTTGGTGGAAAGGTGCCTCTCAACAACATTATACGATTGAGAAGAAAGCTAATCAGAATAAGAGTTTTTCAGAAGTGGTTGCTTCCGAATCACTGGGTCTAGGGACGCCCCCTCCTACATCTGGCGGGGACGCTAGGGCTTTCCCTATTGAGTCTAAGACTGTCACTTCAGGTGATTGTGCTTCGGCTTCCCTTTCTGGCGGTTCTTCTGTAAAGTCTTTATCTGCGCAAAGGAATCATGATGAATCTCCAAATTTACTAGCTGCTGGCTTTCATACTCATGAAAGTAGCGAGCTGGTTTGGCATGGTAAAGCGGCACAAGTGGAAGAAGGTTGGATCACAGTTAAAGGAAAAAAAAGTTAAATCCTCTAAGCCTTCTTTCGACATGATTCTCCGCTCCCACAAGAAAAGTGTAAATTGTAAATCTTGATTGGTCTTGTTTTGGAGCTGATCTTTTTCGTTGGCTGCTTGCTTGTCTTTTCTGCAGCCTTGCTCTTTTTGTATAAGGGTTCCGGGTCCCTTCAAAATCTGTTTTTCCCTTTATCAAAAACTCAGAAATCCATAAATCAATTTTTAAAAATCCTGAAGTGAGACACATTCGTCCATGGGAAAATGAGTCCCTAATTAGGGATTTTTCAACATTTATGAACATCAAAAATGTTGTTTCTACATTTTATATTCCTACATTCAATTTGTTGTTTCAGTTTCCAGTATTTCTATTTTTTGAAGTTGTTCACCTTAAGGTTGATTTGTCAAAATCGGTGCATTGTTTGAATTCAAAATTTGCATTTAAGACATTATTTTTGAGGTTTTTACATAGCATAATAAAAAATATATCTTGTTTTAAATCTTAAAATTGCTTTTATATACTTGCATTGCACTTTACATTCTAGGGTATCGAATTGCATTTTACCTATTATCCTTTTTTGGTGCACCTTGGATTTTTGAAACCTGCATGAGCTTCACAACTTGGTGTCCTATTTCCAATACTATTGTGAGACATAATTCAAGATTCTACATCACTCATTGTGGATCTTGGGTTTTCTAACTCTTTCACTTATAGTGTTGACACTAGTCAACCCACTATGGACCATACCCTTGAAACTTCATTTCCTGTGACCTCCTTACCCACAACTAATGAGACTAATGTTGAATCAAGGGTTTCTAATGTCCCTCAATAAAACCTAAGACTAATGGATGAAGAGTTAGAGAGGTTACAAAACTTTGTGAGTTCTAAATACATTGTTGGTAATGTGGTTCCTATGATAGAAAACATAAGAAAGTTGACTAAAACTGAAAAAGGAATAGAAATGGTGTGTAGCCTTGGTCACATCATGCAACATCACATAAGAAATAAAGAAAAGCATACTATAAACCCTCCAGTCAACTTCATTGAAGTTCAACCTCAGAAGGGCCCAACCAAAATGCCCCTTGACATTTCTTTCTCACAACATGACATAATAAAACATGCACCCAATAGTCCTCTTTACATAGCTGGAAGAATCAATGATAAGCCTACTAATGGGATATTAATTGATCATGTTTGTGTAAAGAATATGATCAATGAAGAATTATTGTTTTTGCATGAGCTTTATCAAGATACTTATGAAAAATGAAAGCATGGATTAAAACACATAATGGTTTTTCTTTCCCTATGATAGGTTTGATAACTATTCGTTTAAAACTTGGACCAAAAACATTAAGTGTCTCATTCTCCATCATCCCCTCATTGGACCAATTTCATGTGATTAGGCTACCCATGGCTTCGCTCCATGAAATTCTTCCCATCAGTTGTGCATAAATGCTTAAAATTTCCATTTGGAAATGATATCTATACTGTGCACCATAGTGGATTAAATCTAGTATCTTCCCATGGGAATATGTCATTGGATTTCTTTTGGTCTAAGCCTATACAACTAAACCAATAATTTTAAGGGTCGTTGTTCTATGGACTTCTCTTGCACTCTTAGGATATTCACCTAAAAGGAGGGAGATAGAACCCCAAAATTGAAGTGGTTCGCTCAAATAAAGGATTATATGATGTAATTAAGATTAAATGCAATGATGTAGATGCAATTAAATGATGTAATTAACTAATTATTAATGCAAAACTAATGTAATATGCAATGTTTGAAAACATAGTGAGGTATGCAAAAAATGCAATAAAAATGAAAACTAACGCAGACAGAATTGAACAAGGTCAAATAGATTGCACCTAGGAATTGGATGATGAATCTGGAATGCTCTAAAATCTGGCAGAAATCAATGTAAATCACTAGTGGGACTCATTTTCCATTGATGGCGAATTAGTCCTGCTTCTGACAAAAACACCTGAAAATTATTTTCCAACAGTCGAGAACTAGAATTCGACAAAATCACCTTGTTCAGCCTTAAGGTGGGACTCATTCACCATTGATGGTGAATCAGTCCTCCAAAATCTGCACGTGTCTTCTTGTAGGGTTGATGGAGTAAAATCTGCAAAAAATAAAATTTAGGTTGTCTCCAAGCTTAAAATAGGGTTTCGTTGACCTGAAACACTTTGTTGACATGTTGACCACCTTTCAACACCTATTTGTTTGAAAAAATTGCATACAAAAGTCTACAAACACACATGCAAAAGGGGGAAAATGGTTAAGGGTTAGAGTATAGGGATTTGCCTTGGTCAAATCCCACTTTGGTAATCAAACCCTTAATGAAGAAATGAAATGAAATGAGAGAGGAATGATGAATAGACAACATGAAAATGTCCTAGACTCACCACAACTTTGTTGAATAAATCTAGAGTTATGTCAATGGCTACTCCAAGATACTTGATGAATGGTCGATTGAATGATGCAAAGTGCTTAAATGCTAATTGAAGTTGAATGAGTGAATGCAAGTGAATGGGGGTTGAAATCAAAAGAAAAATAGGTATTTATACACACTTATGACCTAACAACCCAATAATACCTCATCACAAGCCAACATAAGGTATTTTTAAATAAAAACCCGAAAGAAATTTTGAATTATTTTGAATTTGGAGCCTAGAGGGACTCATTTGCCACCCATGGCGAATGGGTCCCACCTTGGGCTTGTAAGTGGGCATTGGGAATTAACTTGCATTTAATGTTGTTTTCGGGTTTACATTCAAAAATACACTTAATTAAGTCTTATGAGTGTATAAAGGGGTCAAATAAAGCATAAGAAAGGTGTAAATAGTGAAATCAAGCCTAGAAAAGCGTGAAATCTTGTTACAAGACTTTACAACACTTTAAAATAGGACTTGACAAGGATAAAAGGTGATTTTTAGGTGAATTGTAATGAAAAGAGTCTAGAAAAGTGTAGAAATGTGTTTTCAACACCTTCACAAGACATCTAATTTGAATGTTTAGGACTTAATGTGAATGCATAAGTTACATTGTAACATTAAATCAAAGCAAGACAAGTCAAACATCACAAGAGAAAGACCTAAGAGACCATGAGAATTTTAATGATCCATTTTTCTAAGGTACAAGAACCTATTAGGCCCTGTGAGGAATTCTTTTTCAAATCCTACTAGAAGTTTAAGGAAAAGCTCATAATAGAATCATCCCTTAGGAATATGCCTCAGCCCAAAATTAAGCCTCCCATCCTTGATGAGACTATGATTGAACCAAAAGTCCTTCCAAGTAACCAAGATCAAACCATAACAAATCCTCCACCTATGTCCTTTAAGAAATCACGAGACAACCAAATAAGTCTTGTTGTGCCTCCTAAAATTAAACAAGTTTATAAAGCTAAAGAGAAAGTGGTTGAACAACCTCCCATGGTTCCTTCCATTCCTCCCTTAAGGGAAGAAAAGAAATCTATGGTTGATAAACCCAATCCTATATAATCGCAACTTGAAAACCGAATGAAAAGAAACCAAAATGCTAGAGAGCATAGACATAGATGTCATGCTATTTCTCATTTGTTACATGAAAAAGAATGAAAGAACATAGAAAATTAAAATCCAAACTTACCTCAAGCAGTGAATGATGATTCTCCACCTTCACTGAAACAAGAAAATCCTAAACCTCAACCACAACAAGAACCTCCCATGGATATTATCATTAGACCTTCTATTATAGGTTAACTTGGATGAAGATAATGAAATTGCTAAATTGATGAGGAAGTGCATAAAGAGTTAAATTTATTGTTTTCCTCTTCCATGAGCTTATATGATAACAATCATGATGATCCTCCTAAAAAGAGTGATTCACCACATGTTGAACTTGGTGGTTGTCCTAGTTTGGCACTTGATGTTGTCCCTTTAGCTAGTTGCTCACCTTCCGCATATACTGAATAAGATTGGGATACATGAAACCTACTATAGGTTGAATTGCATGTGCCTTACTAGTCTTTTTTTTTCTTTTTTTCTTTTCATGTTATTTGTGTGATTGCATGTGCATAATGTGATCCTCTATACCATTTTGCTTGCAATGTCTTTATGTGCATTCCTCTGTGTATCTTCATTCTTCTATATGTCATAAACCTGTATCTTTTCTTTTGTATCATGTTTTCCTTTTTGGGATCATGCAAGGCATCGAGACATTTAGGTCTCTTCCATGTTGACCCAAAAGGATTTTCTTCATTTTGCTCTCTTTTTATCATTCTTCAAGTTGCATGAGTTATTTGGGGAATGAATACATGTTTTAGAGCTCTATAATATCATTGTAGCAAAGATATACATTGACTGTAAATCTATGGATCCCTTATGTGTGATTTTGGGATTTCATTTTGGGGGAAACCCTTTTTCATGATGTAGTTTCATTTGGAAACATATGCTTGAAATAGGGCTTTCTAAATAAGCTCTCATGTCTTGTTTAGCATTGATAATTTTCTAATTTAAAGTAATTTCTCACAACATGGTGTTTAGCAATTTTTTTAAAGTGGGGGTATACATTGGCATTAATCATTTTGAAAATTTTGACTATATCTTATGTTTCATAGTGTGGTCTTCTTACTTCACATGATGTGTCTTCTTCTTAGTGGTGTAATTGGGTTTGATGTCCTCCAAGAGTGCAAACTTTCTTGGCATATATGACATTCCTCTGAGTGGTGATGCTACACATTGCATTCCCTAAGTTGTGAATCTTTTATCCTAGACATGTCCTCTCTTTGAGACATTAGCCACAATATTCCCTAAGAGGATACCTTACATGAACTAAGAAAAACCACTTTGAACATGTCTTATCCTATTTAATTTTTTTCTATAAGTATTTAGCATAATGTAGCATGCTAACCTTATAAAGCTTGAAGTTCATATTTTGGTTGCACTTTGGTGTGGTTAGTACAATGAGAGCTTGTAGACCTAGCATGACTTTCTCATTGTATGGTGGGAGTCTACAAACCTTCCATGACTTTCTCACTTAGTCACTTTTGGAGGCTCACGTAGTGGAAAACAAATTTCTCTAGCCCGTGTGAGTGTGCATGATTGTTTGCACATAGGACAATGAATTTCACTTGTAAACATTTGTTTTTAACAAATAACTAAGGCTTGATCCACCCCTTCTCTTTTTATCTTCTTTTTATTTTAGTCTTTGACATTGTATGATTGAGTATTTTGTCATTATTGCATATATATGTTTAACATAGGCATGTGTATCCTTGTGTCTTTGTTTGTTTTTCCATGATATCTTAGATCTTGAGGGATTGATCATCCTCCTTGAACTTTGTTATCTTATCCTTCCAAAAATTGTACAACTAGACCTCCCTTGATTGTCTACTTTAATATGAGTTTGATGCAAGGTCATCCTCTCACTAAAGTGGGGGTTAAATCTAGTGTAGAAAAATATATCCCTTTACATTTTCACACTTTTTTTGGCCCTCCTAATTAAAATGGACTTCATAATACCTTTATTTAGTGTTGAAAAAGTGTCCCTTTAAATTTTCACACTTGTTTGGGCATTGTTAATTAAATTGGACTTAATTAGGCCTTAATAAATCCTTTTATTCATTTACAAGCCTAATAAATTACATTTTTCAAAGGGGAACTCCGACAATAATTAATGTCAATACATACACTTTACCTTGAGCAATGTGTGTTCCAATAATAGGGACCTGGGACCCATTTTCCCATGGGAAAATGAGTCCTCCCTAGACCTTTGGACCTAAATTTAAATTATGTTTTTGGCAGTATTTTAACATCTCCAAATTCATATTTCAATTTCAACTTGTAATATTTGAATTCTAAGAAATTAAGGATACATACCTATAAATACAAGGTTATTTCCTCATTGAAACATCTAAGAAGATAGAATTTTTATGATATTTCAAGAGAGCACAAGAGCTAAAGTTGGTGATCAAGAGCATTCAAGAGTACATACATCAGAGATTTATATTGCACTAATCAAGGTCTATTCATCATGCCAAAGTCTTCTAACATCATGCATGTTTTTGAAGCTAACATTGTCATGTAGGATTCAAGTCAAGCATTCAAAGCATTATTTCAAGTGCCAAGATCCACATCCAATTCAACCATTTCATGCAAGTTGCAAAATTTCTAAGATCTCCATTACCAAGGTTTATACAAGAGTTTGTTGAGTGGTAACATAGCATTGTTCATTGTTCATCCCCTCTTTCATGCTTTATTTCATTTCAAGGTTTGATTACCAAAATGGGGTTTGACCAAGGCAAACTCCCATTCAACAAAAACAAACATTTTTTTCCTCTTGTGTGTATGTTGTAGATTTAAGTTGAAGAAGGATTGAAGACCTTTTAAAGAGAAAATTTGGAAAAGTTGTGAAAGTTGTAAAAATTATCAAAGTTGTTATCAAACCATGGAATCTAACCTATAGATCTAATTTCTAACTTTCTGACATTGAAACCTAAACCAATCCAAAGATACAAATCAACATCAAAGACTCTCAAAATATTTTTGATAACATTGAAAAAGGACCCACTCACCCATGGGCAAATGAGTCCTAGTTTTCCTTCAAAAACCGACTTTTAGTGATTGGTAAACACCTTTCTTCCCTTCTAAGATCTTCAATCTATTTTATGGTTCTACTAATATTGAGTTTTGAAAATTGTTGTTTCAAGTTTGAATTATCATAATTTGGTTGATTTGATATTTTTAGTTTTTCTCCCAAAAGTTCTATTTGACCTTCATGGTCCCCATCCTCCAAGCATAAAGAAATTTGAAGATTATCACATTGGGTTGATTCACCTAAGGGTTGTTAGTCAATTCTTTGTGGGGGTCTCATTTCCTAATGAAATAAAGGAAAATAGATCTATCTATATCATTTTGATGAACCCCTCGTATAACATAACCTATTTTTCATTGTTTCAGGTATATAATTTTAACACATTGAGTTCACCAAAATTTAACAATTGAAAAGAGGACCTTGGGTTTAATGTGTAAATATAGGATTCAAATTTTGGGTTTTTGTGGTGGTTTTTTAACTATTTTATTAAGATGAAAATGAATAAGGTGATTAGATTGACTTTCAACCATGAAGGTGATCCAATCAAACCTAGATCTGCATATTTTAGAGTCTTGGAATAAATTGGAATTTTTTTCCTTAATTAACCTAATTAGACTATGTGCCCTAATATGAAAATTGTAAGATATTGATAATTAATAGATTGAAACAGAAATTTGTGAGAAAATTTGGGAAAGGCACAGTGTTATGTACCTATCTTGAAAGTTTTATGTTGGTCTATATAGGAGGATAGAGTCACCCAAGGGTGTATGGGTCCTTTTAGGGGTGTCCCACTTTGATTTTGTAGTAATTTGATGATAGATATGAGATCCATGTTTCCACTTGTAGACTTGTTAGACTACCATCAAATAATTCTATAAGTGAGGTTTTGTAGCTTGTTAAGATCTAGGGATTTGAATGAAACAACGGATAGATGATCTTCAAGCTTCCTTCAATCCTCTTCAAACCTGAAATCTTTACATTCAAAAAGAGAGAAAATTTTGTGCCATTTATGGGCTTGTCTTGATCAAACCTCGTGTTAGTGTATAGGAAGGAATGATGAAATAACAAAGTGCTACAACTCACCACTCTTCAATGGCTTCCTTGAAAGACTAAAGTCATGCACATCACTTCAAGGTCTTGGATCTTTTCTTTCTTGATTTTGCGAATTGTTTGGAGACTTATAACAAGGGTTAGCCTTCACAAATTGTGATAACATAAAAATACATAAAATCACATAGGATTTGACATGATGTTTGGATCTTGAATTATTGTAATAAAGATATAAAGTGTTGCTCTTGACTTGCTTGATAGTCCTCTTGATGTTCACTTGTTGCTAGATAGTGCTAGACAGATTTAAAATGATGCAATAATTATGTATTTATAGGCATTTATTCAATTCTTGGAAAAATAGATTTCAATAGTCGACATTTGAAACTTGAATTTCAAATGTTAAAATGTTGACATCGATATATTCAAAAATTTGGATCTTGGTAAAATAGGGGGACTCAAATGCCTAAGGGTGTTCCAATCCTAGCCCTATTTTCTAGGAAATAGAGTGTTAGGGGTAAAACATTAAATCAATGCATTTGTTCAATGCTTGCAATTTCTCAAAAAATGATAAAAATGGGCTATAGAATGCACAATCTAGTAAATTAAGAGGTCAATTAGGCTCAATAATTTAAGGGGGAAAAAACATATTGTGAAATTGTCAAGGGTGACAATTTATGATGCTACACTAGTGGTAGGAGAAAAATAAATAATATAAGGTTCATTGATTTTGTAGTTATTCAAAATAGGAAATCCCAAGAAGTTGCAATAGGTTTCATATGAGAAGGATATGCCAATTAAAAATGTAAAAAGAGGATAAGCCCTAGGAGAAAGATGAAAAAAATTAAATCAACAAACTAAAATCCATACCAAAATGACCTATCTTGATAAGAGAGGGGAGGTTAACGATGTGAATAAAAGTATGGTGTTCTGTGTACTATTTTCTACATAAATATAAATAAAATTGATGTCCTTCAACAAAGAATGTTGGTGTTGGAAAGGAAATTTAAGGAGTTGGTTAGTAAAATAATCATTATGAATAAGGAAATCCTTAATTTCACTACCAAAAGCTTCAAGATTGTATAAAAGGATAAAGAATCTTTATCAAGAAAAGGTACAGCTCCGATGGTTATTTTTATTGAAGAGTATAATTCATTGAATGATATTTTTCACCTAATATCTAAAGAGAGGGAGACCATGTCTAGCCTTTGTTTCTTTTTTAGGCCTCCAATTAGCTAGTTGGTGGTTACTTTGATACTCTTCTTTTATTTACTCTTTTTTATTAGTATTTTTTTGCCAATTATTTTATATTTTTATTAGAATTTTGGATTTTTCTTTCATATTTGGTTATGTACTAATTCTACCTTTATGCTTTGTAAGGTAAGGGATCAAGGAAATAAAAGTTGAAGAATTATAAAACTATATCAACTTATCTTCTACCCAAGCACTTAAAAAATTCTTCTATAAATTCCCCTAGCTTGCTCATGAACTTGCTAATCCTAAGATCTTAGAGCCATTAAGAACATTTGATAGATTTGATAAGTGGTCATTGGCCATCAAAACTTGAAAATCTAATAATCCTTATGTAACACTGCCAAGTGGTACTATCCTTAGCTTAATTTTAACAATCATAACATGAATGCTTATTAATGATGGATAACTTCATAAAAAAGATAGTTTTCATGATATAGGGTTGTCATAATCCACATAACAATCCAATGCCACACTGGGACAATCATAACAACCCACAAGATCATGAAATCCAATGAATATATGCTAGAATAATGAAACACTTTGGTATCCTAAGGTATTACACACCAAGATATAAGTATGGTGTGTCATTATGTCCACAAAATTAAGAAAATAAAGACAACCCTAGGAACAAAATTTGCTAACTTGAAAATTTGTAAAAATTTTAGTAACTTCAAAAAAAAGTCGTGCCAACATGTCAAAACATGGGTGGGTTAATACTAGGGAAGGCCTTTGTTCATTCCCTAAGTCACTCTATCATTTTGGAGTGAACTATTCTAGCATAGTCTTTTAAGAGCCCTAAGAGAAAAATACTACAAAACTATGACAAAGTAGTTCTTAAAGATTGTTGCAGTTAGGAATTTTTTGTCTAGACCTACTAGTGCATATGGCATCATTCCACAATAAACTCTCTTGGTTTTGGCCAAATCAACACCATTTGACCATGCCACAAATAAATGCATTCTTCAAAATTTGTCAATGGAGGGTGATCCCAAAATAGTGGGTTACACTTTTTGGCCAAACTTCACATTGAACTAAACTTTGTTAACAAAATCTTCACTTTTAGACACCTATAGCTGCTAAACCATGAGGAAGTTGAAGACGATGAAAACTAGTGATTTGTTAAATTTTTTCTATAGATTATAAATATTTTTTTAAAAAAAGTTGGAATCAAATTACATTTCTTTTTACATCTCCTTTTATAACTAGTTTTTAACAATAAACACCATTTTAAAAGAGTGATGTTTACTGTATAACACATAACCTTTTTCTATGGCTTGGATGAAATTCTAATTTTTTTGAATTTAGATTTGTAAGTATGATGTCTAGACATCAATACCAAGAACATTGATATTTTAAAAAAAAAATTATTAATCTACTATTTTTTCACATTTGTAGAACAAAGAGCTTGATTTTTGGTAAAAACACTACATTCACAAGAAATAAAAAATAAATATAGTAATCAAATTAAATATATTTAAAATTATACTTTTTGGAAAGCTTGTAATAAAGACTACATAAAAAACATAAATTTTAAATGAATTCATTTTATTCCCAAAAAGGTAAATCAAAAGTGGTTTTTTATCAACATTTTGATAGGTGTAGAGGAGACTCCATTATAGGTATAGTTTTAAACTACCAGGGTTCTATGCAAGGGGGTTTGATCTAAGGGGGTTTGATCAAACCGTGTACAATTAAAATAATCTAAATGGAACATTTCAAGTCTTAAATCATTATATTTTCTAAAAATATGTGATTTTAGTGAAAATCAAGGTGTCCCATAAAGTGTAACCCATTATTGTGGCAACAACCCCTTAAGAACCCTAACCTTGGGGGTATAAATAAGATTTTGGGGGTAAAAATGGCCATTTTTTAATTTTAACCTAAGTGAATAGTGATTTCTATGAGTGATTTTGTTGTGGAGCTACTACCAGAATGTCGCCTGTACCACACATCTTGCACCACAGATTCAGAGTTCGAACCTATAGATGGATAGAGGGCTCCAGGGACGTGGCATGTACCCCTTTCCTTCCTCAAGATTTTGTCAGTTTTTGGTAGTTTTTAGGGATAAAATGTGAACAAGAAGATACACCACAACTATTATCACAATCACCACAATTGGGGCTTGGTTCCCCACATTTTCATGATGTGATGCATCTACAATTTAGGGTCAACCATGTGAGTTGCAATGCAACTATTAAGTGTGACATGTGTGTATTTGTGCAATGCAACTGTGGATATTTAAATGACACATTTGATGTAGTGAGCCATATTTTAGGGTCTGTATGATGCATGTGATATGGTGTGTCATATTTGCGGAAGGGGTATGATGCATGTGCATTTGTACAATGCAACTGTGTTTTGTAAGTCACATATGCTAATGTGTGTGACACATTTGACCATTAAGATGTATGTGGATTTGTGTGATGCATTTGACTACTGAGTCACATGTGTTAGATAGTGTGACACATTTGTCTATTTAAGATTTTTGCCTCAGTTTTAGATAAAATTTTCTCTGTGATTGAGGTTGAATAGGTTTTCTTAGAGTTTTTAGTTCACATAATGTGCTTGCTTGTGATCACAAGTGATATATGATCCCATCTACACCCGAGAGATTTGACCATCTACTTTCATGCTATGAGATTGATTGCTTGATGAGGAGAGGGATCAATTGTATGCTCTTGGTTTATATTATGTTCCTTCATGTTGTGATTAGGGCTAACAAGAGATTGTTGATTGCCTTAGCTGAGAGGTAGCACTCAGAGACCAGCTCTTTTCACCTACCCATAGGAGAGGCCACTATGACATTGGAGGACATATGATAAATTTTGTGGCTTCCTATTCATGGAGAGCATTTAGACTATGATCTTGATCATGGGTTTCCTACTATCCAGAGGTCCTTTGAGCATGAGGGCATTGAAAATATTGGCATGGAGGAGTATGAGATCCATTGGGATGTGTTGGTTGAGAGATATGAGTGGTTTATTGTGGTTCTCTATAGCGTGATTGGTGGTGTTGTGTGTCCTAATCATCGAGGTCATGGACTCCATGTTGGATGGGGAGAGATGCTAATCGACACGATGACTTGTGTGGTTTGTATGTATGGGGGTCATGCCTTCTTGCCATGTCATATTTCTAGTTACACGATGTTGCTTACAAAGGAGCACAATCCATCAATTGCAGTACTACGCTGCATATGGTCTAGGCTTGGGAGAAAATTGATGTGTTTATGCCTCCTATTCGAAGATAGCTTGGATCATGACTTCTTTGTGTATATATTGGAGAGTACTAAAAATATGGAATGAAACATATTTTTTGTTCATGTGTCATGGAGAAAAATTGACTATGACTAAAAATCAAGGTGGATGGGTAAATTATAGGGAAGTCCTTTTTTCATTTCCTAAGTCACCCAATCATTCTATAGTGCACTATTTAAAAATAATCTTTTAAGAGACCTAAGAGGAAAAGATTGGAAAAATATGAAAGAGTACTTCTCAAAGCTCATGGTAGCTAAAAAAAAATCTTCTATATATACAAGTGGATATGGCATCCCTCCACATTAACCTCTCCTAGTTTTGGTCAACTCAATACCATTTGACCATCCCAACAACAAATGTATTCTTGAAAAAGTGTTAAAGGATAGCAATACAAATATAGAAATAAGCATTTTTTCCTTTCATGCATCATGGAGAAAAAATGACTACTCCAACTTGTCAAGGTGGGTAGCTAAATGATAGGGAATTCCTTTGTTTTTTCTCCAAGTCACCTAATCATTCCAAATTTATATATTCCAATGTAGTCTCTTAAGAGCTTAGGCAGAAAAAATCTACCAAACTATGTAAAAGTAGTTCTCATAGCTCAACACCTAAAAATGTTTTATCTAGACCTATAGTGGATATGGAATCCCTCCAAATTAACCACTCTCAATTTTGGTCAACTCAAAATTGTTTGACCATGCAAACAAGGAACACATTACTGTAATAAGTTTCAATGGAGAGGTTTTGTGAAATGGAATGAATGTTGAACAATCAAAAGAATTAAATTGAAAATAGGAAATTAAATTAGTAACCCTAATACAATAATCGAAAAGACCTATTACTTGTGAATCATGTGCATAATTCAAATGAAATTAATCAAAGAGAATGTAAATCAAACTAATCTAATCTACTTTACCACACCTAAAAAAACCTTTCCTTACTCTGTTGTCAAAGTACACTTGAATTATACTTTTTAAGTATGATATGCGGATTTCTCATAAACTTAGCATAACCTTGTTGTCCAAAAGCAAGATAAAATTGAGTAGAGTTTGGTTGCTGATTTGAGGAGGTTATAAATTTGAGAGAATGAATGATCAAAGGATGTTTGATTTATAGGTTTTTTAGGATATGAAATTGAGAAATGAGGATTGATGAGAGATCAAGAGGATCATGCATGAGGACACATGGGTAGATGAAGTGGAGTGAATTTAAGTTCACTC